>JAVJIF010026228.1:0-55590 GCA_038442645.1 Agave tequilana
TTTGATTAAATTTGTGGCTGCAGTATCATGTAATCGCCACACAGACAGATACCTACAAGAAAAAGGTAAACTAAAAAATTCTTTTTTGCGATCCTTGGAGCTAATTGCCTTAGCTATGTCAAGTTTTGTATCCTCCTATGCTCATCTGCTTGTTGTCCATGTGTTAGATTGAAGGCCATCAACTGCTGCTACTCTACAAATAGAGTATTGCCTTTGATAGAATCAACATATATTATTGGATTGGAGAACCATCATCAGTTTGTCGGAAACTAACTAGTTAAACTATCTGTTCTAATACCAAATGAAAATGTCTGTCAGTAAGACCTAGTTTTCATAATAAGGTAAATTATTTGTTACCGTATTTTTTAGTTCTAATATACAGGGAATAGAACCATGGAAAATAAGGACAATATAGTTTGACATAGAACCTTACAACTTATATAAAAACCAAACGTTCATACAAGGTAAGGAAAGGACTTGAATTTTGCTCGATGTTTTAGGAAATCAGGAAAAAACATTGGAGTCTGGTTAAATAAATAAACTCTTTTATGGTTCTGGGGTGGAGATTTTTCGCCACGAACGACGGACGGTCGATTCCCATCACAAGAGAGGGAAGAGTTGAGTGAGCATTAAGAGTGCGAAAGAAAATAAAGCACAACATAAAAGAAACATGACTCTTTTTATGTGGAAACTCGAATCGACAAAAAAAATCACAGGGAGGAGGAGAAGAATCCACTATAGTCTGTCAGTTATAGGAATTACAGGACTCCAATGTCAAAATCTCGGTGCTGGGCTTTTTTGGGATTCGAAAGAAGAAAATCCTCACTCTTGCAGGTGGAGAAAATCAATTTATACTTGTTCCAATCTATGTGCATTTGGGTGGATGATACGGGTGTGATCCTCGTGCCCGTGTGTGATCCTCATACCCGCACAATCAGCACGTTTTGATTTGTTCCAACGGTCGTGATTATTGGTGCTTGAATGATAGGATTGCATGCAGAGAATCTCGTCTCTGACAATAAACTGTTCAGGCTGGAGGATATTTCATATTATGAACATGGGGGAGAATTGGGTTGCGTAACTGAAGGCGGAGATCAGGGAAGTTCTGTTGCCGAGGTTATCTAAAGGCGAAGATCAGGGATGATATGTTGTTGTGGTTATCTTGTATGGAGCTAAAGTCTCAAAAAAGGAGTGGAACTCCGGGACGACTGGGAACATTGGAGGTACCTGGGTGGAAGTGTCCTCGAGGCGAGATGTAGCTTCCGGAATGGCTCTGGAGTGACGGAAACTTTTAGTTGCGTGGACACGTGGTATTATATTGTGAGGGTCAGATTTTTGACCACGACAGATATCCCCGCTCTTCTGCTTATCAGAGTCTACGAGAGAGAAGTGGAAGAACGGAGTTGTGAAATATTCTTCAGTGCCTTAGGCTTGACTTGATATTTGGAGAAAGATCTGGGCCCACTAAATGCAAATCATCTGGACTGATATGGAGACTGCTTTACTGGCTGACAGCTCGCATATCGATTGATCTAGCTTCTTGAAATTGGAAATTGGCATCTCTTTGGATTCTGACATCATGAAAATTGAGATCGAGGGGAAGCAGTGGTTGATATCGTTCCTCTTTGATTGACCAAATATTCGGAATGTGGCCCAATTTTTTGGGGATCGAGAATTTGAACTGGAGATGATTTTGCTGCTTCTCATCCATCTATAGAATAGGCTCAGTTCTTCGTCTAGAAGTAGCCTCTGTCATCTCCTCTGGGAAGTCTATCTCTGAATTCCCCTATGTTGTCTTGTTGAGCTGACATGTACCTTATTATCCTCTTCGTCAGATGGAGAAAGTAAGGAGCAGAGAATGGTGGTCAAGCTTTTGCCGATTGGGAGTCTATTCGACGCAAAATGTTAGTATTCGCGATAAGCCTATCAAAAAGCATCAATCTTCGTGGCAAGGCTCCGCCACTGAGGCGATTTGCTTGGTGGTCGCTTTGATTAAAGTCAATGATATGGTTTCAAATCGCCCATTTTTCAGGAAATGAGGATCATTCTAAAAAATCTGACCCTCTCTTCTATAGGTCGAATTAAGAAAGAAGAGAGGATTGAATAGGGTGTGCTGGCGAATTACTTCTCACCTCAGAGCATGATCCCTTCCTCAGAACACCAAAGTGGAGAAAGATTGTCTTCTCCTTCTGATGTCTTTTCTGAAATTCAATTGGTCAGATGTCGATGCCTCGCTACTGGGGGCTTCTTTGGGATCACTATAAAGAGTGGTGCTAATCTAGCTGCCTTGAAGGTATGTGAGCTGCTGTCAAGGCTTATGCTCGCCTGCTCAGGAGCTGTGGCATGATGAGGAAGGAAGACCACCCTCGACAGATCTCCTCCAAATGAATAAGGCTTTATTGCTCTTGTATCGGAGTTCTGTAAATGGTGGCAGGACAGGTTTTCAGATCTTTTGTATTTCTTTTCAGAAAGCAAACACAGGGATGCAAAAGATTTCATATATTTCACTTGTGAAATGTAAACACAATGAAATTTAATAAAATGTCATTGCATATTATTTCATAATGAAAATGAATAAGTAATGAAAATGAATAAGTTATTTAGATCTTACCTGATTTGTATTGTGGAATGAGCATACCCCTTCAGCGGCCTGACTTCCGGATGACAAGAATGTGATGTATTTGTATTACCATCTTCGAATGGTGTCTACATCTCTAAGCATACAGACATTTGACCTCTGAGTGAAGTGAGGACTTTAGTTGCAGAGATAGACTGGGTCGTTATGTGCTAGCCTCTAAGCGAAGTGAGGATTTCAGTCACAGACCGGGGCCATTAGGCACCGACTTTCGAGTGAAGTGAGGACTCCTGTCACGGAGATGAACTGGGGCGTTAGACACAGACCTCTAAATGAAGTAAGGAGTTCAGTCATGGAGATAAACTGTTTGCGTGGTTGCCTTACTAGGAGGGGCGAGCTGAAGGGAGCCTGGAGGCATATGATCGTGTTTTCTGTTCTCGAGTGAGGGCTTTCCTCCTTGAAGCACACAAGCATAGGATTTTGTGTGAGAGGAGCCCTCAGGTACAGGACTAGGCAGGCGGTTGCTCAATGGGGATGAGTCTTTCAGGGGAGAGTTGCCCAATTGAGGATGAGCCTTTGGAATCTAAAGATAAGTGTTTGTATAATGATTCTCGAGTGGGGGCTCCCTTCTCAGAACACTGACAAATAGGCAGTAGCCCAATTAGGGATGAACCTTTCGAACGGTAGTTACCCGATTGGGGATGAGCCAAGATAGTTGTTTGGTGGGAATGAACCTTTCGGATGGTAGTTGCCCACCGGGAATGAGTCGTAAAGGTGATGGTCGTCTAATTAGGGATAAGCCTTATGGAGGGCAGTTGCCCAATCAGGGATTAGCCTGAAAGATTGCCCGAGGCGGATACTTGTGTAATCATTCTCAAGTGGGGGCTTCCTTCCTTAGAACCCACAGACGAAAGTCTCCGCGTAGAGAAAGCTTCAGGTCCGGAGCTGAGACTGGCAGTAACCTGATTATGGATGAACCAGAGTGATTCAGAAGATGAATATTTGTGTTGTTGTTCTCGAGTGGGGGCTTCCCTCCTTGAAACAGACGAATTAAAGCTTCTGGGAATATCATGTGCTCGTGAATTGACCACATGGGGATGGTGAGCGGATTGACAGATCTTGTAGAGGTTTGTAGAGAGATGAGAGCCGGACATTGGAGTTGTTGGATCTCGAGTGGGGTAATCTCTCCTCGGATGTACCATCATGACTCCAAAGAAAAGAGCTCATAGACTGGGTGAGTGGGGGCCGATGAGCTGGTTTTGTAGATCCTGAGAAGGATGTAGGGAAGCCATTAAGAATCAGAATGTATTTTTATTAAATAAATTAATAAAATGCATAAAAATGAATAAGATACAGGGAGTTTTTATTTGTTAGAGAAACTTTCTTGCTCTTATTTACTGGGTTGGTGTTAGTCAATCACTCTGTACTGGGTGTCCATGTGTTGTTATCGATTCGGAGACGGGGTCTCTTGTTGTCTTTCTATCTTAAAAGAGGCTCCGGATGTGAAGATGTACTTTCGGAGATAGTGTTGCTGGATAATATCTTCAAGGTAGCAGAGGGATCAACATTGAGAAGTCATGTGTCCCTTGTTGTCATTGAAGGAGCAGTAGTCCTTCGCTCCGGGATGAGTAGGGTCGTGTTGCATAGGGTTGACCCTTGATGGCTTCGAAGACATCCTGATTCGAGAACTTCAACGAGGTAAAGCCGTCATCCACCCGGTAGGCTCGAGGTGGGCTCTGCTGAGGGTGCGGTAATGGTCGCTTCTTGAAAGCACTTTATCCGCAACCTTAGTTGTCGACGGAGGAGGGGTCTCCGTGTTGCAGCTTCAATTTTGCTCCATCGTCGTCGTGGTTGAAAGATGGGCTGGTAGAGATTTCCATTATTTCCTCTAACTAGATATATGGTTGGGCTCAGTATAGGACATCGCTCTAACAGGTGATATTGTACTTCACCAGATATTTGTACAGAAGGTAGGTGACCCGTAGCCTGCTGATGAATGCGAAAATGGATGTATCTTTACTGCAGTTGTGTACTTTGGCTAGCAAATTCTGAAAGTAGCCCGTGTACACCTTGAGGCTACCGAAGGGCCTCACTTGATGGAGAGGAGATGGTGGTTGTTTTTGAAATCACCTGGAGGGGGGTGTGAATAGGTGATGGCTATATGGAATATGACAATAATGCGGAATTTAAATCTACTTAAAACAATAAGCTCAATTAAAAACACTTGCAAGATAAAAGCAATAAATAATGCAAGTAATAAAGAGAGATTGAGTTTAGAGAAATTTGAGCAAACGCAAACACGAGGATATGTTTCCGAGGTTCGAGCCACGCTCTACGTCCCCGCCTTCACACTTGAAGGATTTCCACTATTGTTGATCCCACTGGATCTTCAATACAAGGACACACTTGTCCCATCTCTCGTGATGCCGCAACACCACTTGGAGCACACTAGCTCGCTTGAGGCCGACAAAAAAAACTGTCAGAAAATAGAGCTGTTGGAGTCTGTCAGACTTTCTGACAACTACCGGTCGACCGGGCCGGTCGACCGCCAACGGTCATATTTCTGACCGTTGGGGGAAAACGGTCGGCCGACTCGGTCGACCGAAATAAAAAGAGAGCACTGACAAGTGCCCGGTCGACCCGAGCGGTCGGCCAACATGCACACATGCACAGCCGTACACGTCGGTCGACTAGGTCGGTCGACCGGACTCTGTCAGATCTGTTTATACAGAGCCTGGAAAGAAAGAAAAGGAAAATTTTGATTCAAATATTTTTGGTTTAAGATTTGTAAATAAGGTTCTAGACCTAATAAAACTAAGAGTATGATCATAGATCAACACTCAAACATGTTAGATCATTTTTGGTAAAAATCCTTTTAATAAAATGTTTTTCTAAAAAAGGTTTTTCCAAAACATGGTATTTTAAAAACTAAGTTAGAAATTCTGATATAAAAATTCTTTTGAAGCCATGAAGCAATACTAAGTGTGTGTGAGTGACAATCCCAAATATTCTACCTCTATCATCTAGGTTTGACAAAATATCTAAAAATAAAAGTAAATTACAAATCTTGAATTCTTTTCTTCAAAGTTTTGATCCCGAAGCTTTTCTACCGTGCTAGGCTTGGGAATGCAAATCTTTTTTGTGAGTCTTGATTGTGGAGCCGTCAAATCAACTTGTTTTAAACCTGAAATTCTTTTAAACAAGATTGTTAAACACATAACTAAATATGGTTTGTTATCATCAAAATATCGGGCTAATGGCCTTTGGGCCAACAATCTCCCCTTTTTGATGATGATGACAAAACATACATAGTTTATTACAAATATTTTGGGTGGAGACTTCAAGTGAAGCTCCCCCTCAACACATGCATATAATAAAAGGATACTCAGGCATAGGTAAATACTCAGGCATAGGTAAATAGCACAAATAATAAACAACCATACACATGTCCATGCCAGAAAATAACTCATGCCATAAATAACTCACATGTTCATACAAGATATAAAAACATATAGAAAACACATGTCCACACAAACACGAATACATGTCCAAAATAACACAATACAAAATACAAGATACAAAATACAAGCCCAAGGAAGTCTCTCAAGAATATCTCCCCCTTTTTGACATCATCCCTCTTTTCTCATCCTCCTCCTCATCGTCGTCGTCATCCTCATCGTCCTCCTCATCGTCTCCTCATCATCACCTGCAGCCATCTCCACATCCTCATCATCATCATCATCATCCTCATCATCATCAGAAGCCTCCTCTCTAGATCAATAGCTACAAACCTAGCTGTGGTGCTGAAGAAGCAGAAGGGGCCCTAACTGGAAATGGAGGGCCGGAGGAAGGAAGCGGTCGGGCAAATGGCGTGGGGTCTGGACCAAGCATGTTGTACTTCTGAAAGAGTGCACTAAAATTGTGAATCTATATATCGCATGGAATCAGCAAAATAGGACATATCATTGCGAAGTCCCTGATAACGAGAGTCCATCTCCGCGCGATGTGCCGCATCCGCCGCAGAAATCTGGGTCAGTCGCTGCTGGATCTCAGCGGTCACCCAAGACTGATGCTCCTGAAACTGAGCTCGGAGCTCAGAAGAATGAAAGCCTGGAGGTCTGATGGAATAGATGATCCTGGAGCAGAAGAAGACCCTGGAATAGATGAAGACCCTGGAACAGAGGAAGAAGGAGGAACTGCAGGTTGTTGGGGTGCATCATGACACACCCTAACTTGCATCCTCTTCAAAAGAGTGTTGTTCAGGTTCACGGAGGGTTCAGTGGGTATCTCAGAGGACAGATCAAAATTGAGTTATTTTAGGAGATACGAAATGAGCATCCCATAAGGCAAGCGCCTTGTGGGGACAAGGACGTGATCAGAGGTCATGTGAGAAATTATGAAACCGGGGATGTTTATCTTAATGCCTTTCAGAAGACAGTAGACAATCAAAGGAACAGGACCCCTAGCATGACTGTATTCCCCAGATTTAGGCAGAATGTTATAGAATACAAATTTAGCAAGGACTTGAGCGGTGAGTGTGAATTTATTCACCTCCTCATTCCTCACTAATCTGGGGTTGTCATCCCCGTGGAGTAAAGTTGACGCGGTGAGCGCAGACTCACCGGCCGGATATACAAAATCATGTAGGTCATAGGAGTAGACATCAACTCCTCCACAGGAGAGATGCAACAGATCAGTAAATTCTTGGAGAGAGATATCTATGTCTCTTCCAAGAACCCTAGACCTAACCCGGTTACCCTCATAAGCAAGATTAGTGTAAAACTAGGGTATGAGTGAGGTGTACACCGGTTCTCTAATAGCCATGAACTGATCTAAAGAATTGTTCCTCAATATTTGTGGGATATTGAGGTGCTCAAAATCTTGGAAGACAACACATCTCCCAGAAATAATAGTTCTCCTCGAAAGAAGGATAAACCGTGTTCTGCTAGATCGGAGACAAAAGGAGGTTTAGTCCTAGTGGATGAAGAAGAAGGGACTACTGATTTTCCCTTCTCGGCTCTAGATCTTTTAGGCATAATTTTTAGGTAAAAAATTAGATCTAGGTTAAAATTCAAGAAATAGATAAGGTAAAGGCTTGATCTAAGCTAGATGAAAGACAAGATCTAGATAAGATAACAAGATTAGATGCAAGATAAAAAAATGATTTTTTACCTTGAAGGATTGAAGATCAAGAAGCCAAAATCCAAAATTTCTTGAAAATACACGTAGATCAGGCCTGAGACTGATGATCCAGGAAATTTTTGAGAGATCTAGGCTTGGATTTGGGTTGGATTGAGATGGAATGGAGTAGATAGGGTTTTTGAGGGAGAGGAAGTGAAGAGTCGACGGTGGAAAAGTGAGAGAAATGAGAGATAAGGGCTTTTAAATAGGGTGGGTAAAAAGCAGATTCCCGTCGCTTGGTCGACCAGTCCGGTCGACCGAAAATACCACCACTGACAGACTAAACGATCGACCGCAGCGGTCGGCCGAAAATACCCGAGAGCTCTGACAGACTAAACGGTCAACCGCACCGGTCGGCCGGCTACAGAGAAGGATAAAAACATTCTTCCAGGCAAGGTCGGTCGGCCGGATCTCAGCTCCGGTCGGCCGGATCTCAGCTCCGGTCGGCCGATCTTGACCAAAAAACTGTCAGCAGCAAAGACCCCAAAAAAAATATCTAAAATAGTTTGAAGATAATAAAAGAGAATATTTTCAACAAACAATGTTTAAACATGATTTAAACTTTATTAGTATAATTATCACAAAATTTACACAAATATTTTTTTATTTTTTTTATTTTCCATATAAAATAAAGTTTAGAGATGTTGAAGCCGAATACCGGTGAAGGGTTCTGAACTTCATCCTCGAGATTCCTCTAAATATGAGTTGAGGTGCGCAATTGCCATCTCTAATGTATTTGCTTTAAAAATGAATTTTAAATATTTATTTAGTTTTTGACAAAATGTGTATATTAATATATGATCAAAATTAGATATGTGGACACAACAAAAATATGACATAAAACAAGATAACATGAATTAGAACAAAGCATATACACAAGCAAGATGGAAATGTAAGTTTACACTAACACATATCAATGAAGCACAAAGGTAAACTAACAATCCTATGCATATGTATATAAACAAAAATAAAAGCTTTTAAATGGAGAAATTATCAAACCGAGGGTATTCTCCAAAATAGGTGCCTCCATGATAGTGATGCAAGCGCGATGTGATCTTTGAGTTTTGATGCATCCACCACCTGGGCACCGTCTCCCCCTAAGTCTTGGAGGATGAAGACCCACCTGTTTCAACTAAATTTGGTGTGTCTTTTGGTACCCATATCTTTTTGGGTCCTTTAGGATTAGTACCGGGGCGAACCCAAATATGTTTATTATTCATGTTATGTTTAGCAAAACAAAATTTTTCTAAATGGCCTTTGCGGCCACAATGAGTGCAAACATAAATTCTACCACTACCATACATGTATGCATGCTTACGTGTGTGTGTGTTTCCGTGCATGTGGATGGTGAGTGTGTTTCCCTTGGGTTATTCTTTTGGGAAACCTAGATGCAAATTTATTTAAGTCAAATGCACATTTTTTAAGAGTTGAATCTAAAACATCAACCCGTTTTTGAATTTCAACAAAATCATTTTTATTACAAGATACAATGGGGGTTTTCCCTTTACAAGCTAATTTATAGTTTTCAAAATCAATCTTTATTTTCTTAAAAGCATTAGACAAATCATTTTTCTCTTTTCAATAATATCATATTTATTTTTCAATAACTCATTTTCTCTTTTTAATTTCTTATTATGAGATTGCGAAATCTCATATCTATATTGGAGTTCTTCAAAAAATTGTGCTAACTCATCCATAGTCAATTCATCATCTTCTATGGAGTTATTGAGAGTTACCTTAGAAGCATCATCTCCATGTGCCATGAAGCACATGTGTGCGGCGTCGTTCTCCTCTTCGGATTCCAACTCCGTATCATCCCACGTGGCCACCATTGCCTTCTTCTTCTTTGGGCCGTTCTTGGAGGTGGTAGCTTGGAGAGCGGGGCAATCGGCGATGAGATGTCCAATCTTCTTGCAATGGAAGCAAGGACCTGGCTCCTCTCTTTTCCTTTCGAATCTTCCTTGAGGTTTCCCCCTTCGGAAGTTGCTTTGCCTCCCTTTCTTATAGAACATTTTGCCCACCTTCCGGATGAGTATGGCAAAGTCCTTATCGTAGTCTTCCGATGAGTCTTCCTCGTCATGGTTGGTTGGAGTGGCTTTGAAAGCGAGGGCTTTCTTCTTCGGCGCCTCCCTTTCTTCTCTTACCTTCATCTCCATCTCATGGGTCTTGAGATTTCCGATGAAGCCGGAGAAGTCCATCTCCTCCCGATCGTTGAGCTCCTTGAGGGTGGTTGCCTTGACTCCCCAAGCTTTGGGAAGAGCTCTAATGACCTTCCTTATCTTTTGGTCATTATCGATTGCATCACCTAAAGAAGATAAAACATTTGTTATTTTGGTGAACCGAGTGAGCATGTTATCAATGCTCTCATTCTCAAGCATGTAAAAGTTCTCATATTGAGAACGAAGCAAGTCAATTTTGGATCTCTTGACTTGAGACGTTCCCTCATGAGTCACAATTAAAACATTCCATACTTCATATGCGGATTTACAATTTATGACGCGTGAGAGGTCATCTTCATTAAGGGCTTGGGTTAATGCATATTGAGCCCTAGCATTGGCCTCATAGTCCTTGGTGGTGTCCTCGGACCATGATCACATTGGTGAGAGGTTCTATAAATTCTTTATTTATGGCTCTAGCAACCCTAACTCCTAGGGACTTAAGGAAAAGGTTCATCTTGACCTTCCAACTAGGGAAGTTCAAGCCATCAAATTTGGGTGGGGACTTGATGCTAGAAAAATCAATTGAAGCCATGGATAATGAATAAGATGCACAACAAATGAAGAATGCAACAAAATGATATAGCCAAATACAAGAATCTCCCTAAGGTGGTTAAACTAAATAGTAGGGTTAGGCTCTGATACCAATTGAAATCACCTAGAGGGGGTGAATAGGTGATGGCTATATGAAATATGGCAATAATGCGGAATTAAATCTACTTAAAACAATAAGCTCAAATTAAAAACACTTGCAAGATAAAAGCAATAAATAATGCAAGTAAGTAATAAAGAGAGATTGAGTTTAGAGAAATTTGAGCAAACACAAACACGAGGATATGTTTCCGAGGTTCGAGCCACGCTCTACGTCCCTGCCTTCACACTTGAAGGATTTCCACTATTGTTGATCCCACTGGATCTTCAATACAAGGACACACTTGTCCCATCTCTCGTGATGCCGCAACACCACTTGGAGCACACTAGCTCGCTTGAGGCCGATGCCTCTACAACTTCGCTCAAGAAGAAAATTGATCATACTTGATCACAAAAAGCTCACTTAGCACTATCCTATAACCAATATGTAGAGATAGTACTTGGGATTGTGAAGTGCAAATGACTAGAGTGAAGTAGAGGGATTTGCTTCAAGTAGGTGTTTGGGAATTTTGGCTTTGATGAAAAATCTTTTCTAAAATGAAAGGCTTTTGAAAACTTGTAAATCTTGTAAAAATTGTTGTTTTTTTCATGTTGAAATGACCACTATTTATAGTGGATGAAAAACCAACTACACAGCTTAAAGGATTCGTTGGGGGTGAGATCCCAACAAAAAAAACTGTCAAAAAATAGAGCTGTTGGAGTCTGTCAGACTTTCTGACAACTACCGGTCGACCGGGCCGGTCGACCGCCAACGGTCATATTTCTGACCGTTGGGGAAAACGGTCGGCTGACTCGGTCGACCGAAATAAACAGAGGGCACTGACAAGTGCCCGGTCGACCCGAGCGGTCGGCCGACGTGCACACATGCACAGCCGTGCACGTCGGTCGACTGGGTCGGTCGACCGGACTCTGTCAGATCTGTTTATACAGAGCCTGGAAAGAAAGAAAAGGAAAATTTTGATTCAAACATTTTTGGTTTAAGGATTTGTAAATAAGGTTCTAGACCTAATAAAACTAAGAGTATGATCATAGATCAACACTCAAACATGTTAGATCATTTTTGGTAAAAATCCTTTTTAATAAAATGTTTTTCTAAAAAAGGTTTTTCCAAAATATGGTATTTCTAAAAACTAAGTTAGAAATTCTGATATAAAAAATTCTTTGAAGCCATGAAGCAATACTAAGTGTGTGTGAGTGACAATCCCAAATATTCTACCTCTATCATCTAGGTTTTGACAAAATATCTAAAAATAAAAGTAAATTACAAATCTTGAATTCTTTTCTTCAAAGTTTTGATCCCGAAGCTTTTCTACCGTGCTAGCTTGGGAATGCAAATCTTTAGCGGCGTCCAAATTGTGAGTCTTGATTGTGGAGCCGTCAAATCAACTTGTTTTAAAGCTGAAATTCTTTTAAACAAGATTATTAAACACATAACTAAGTATGGTTTGTTATCATCAAAATATCGGGCTAATGGCCTTTAGGCCAACAGTTTTGCTTGATGTACGCCCCGATTCCGTGAGCATGGAGACGTTATTGTGACGTATATACGTAGGTCAAAAATATCTTTACATATATACGCTAAGCATCAGTACAGGTAAGAATCAGAGTACGAAAGTACGTGCTACATTATACATTCTAACATAAGAGTACAATTACAAAGTTATCACAGGACATGACACAGTATTACAAGAATATTACATCACCTGATAGGCGCAATGTGAGAATACAAAGAGATATACAAGTATGAACAGTAAAAAAGGCGCTCACGAGTCATAAAAGGAAAACTTGAAAGACGAGCAGGGGGCTGAAAGAAAAGGACTTAGGACGGTCAACCACTGATCCACGACGCTACGGATGCACACTCTGATCATCAATCGACATAATCCACAAGCTCCGAGATCTAAACATGCAGATTCAGGGGAGTCAGATCTCCCCAATGAGTGGTGTAGTGAATGTCAAGTGGCGTGCAGGGACAAGCACATGTGTATCGATAATCTGAATCAAAAGAGCATGTATTAAAAATGAATCGTGAGCACAGGTATACAGGAGTAGGCAATGAGGCAATAAGAAAGGTAAATGTAGTAAAAACTAGTTGTCTCGTATACTAAGAAAATATCATAAAACCTATAGAAAACTGATAAAACTAATAATATTGAATACAACCAAATCAATCATACAAGCTCAGATTACGGCTTCATAAGACTAGTACATCAAAGGAATAATCCAAATAAGAAAACCCTCATCTATATACCCAATGTCTCATGTCACCGTAGCCTGAAGTTCACACAACCAGAATTGTAAAACAAACAATGAATTATTAATTAATATCTTTTATTATTACTCATTGTGTCCTGACGTACAACTCAATGCACATACATCCATATATGAGTAAGTCGAGGTTGGTTATTGAAAACTGATAATGAGACCAAAGAATTATATTTACAATGGGTCCATGCATGTCCAGAAAAATGACCCAATAACCTGGCATTTAGCCAGGTCTGTGCCGCTAAGCACTCATAATGAATTGATTACAATAGCCGGAGTGTAAGAACTACCCTGCCCGGAACACCTAGGGGCCCTCAGGTAGAACTTCAAGATTTTAGTTACACAACATCCCTATACTATTGTAAACAAAACTACAATTGAAGTCCATCAGTTCCCCCTTATGCGGTATAAGTTGTCCTTTTTATAGTTTATTAGATAATTATCTGTGTGTGGGAATGAGCAACAGCATGTCAGGTGTATCATGAGTACATGTTGTATTAGGAGTATGGATTGTACTAGAATATGTCAATATATAATCAAGATGCCAGGTCATCATTCCTGTATTTTGATAATTATAAGAGTCAGGTATGTCATGTCGGATGTCAGGTGATAGCATGACAAAGGTCATATGATATCAGGCAGGTGGTATGTGACAAATGGTGACAGCACAGTAAGTGTTAGCACATCAAATGAAAGAACGCCAAGTGAAATCACGTCAAGTGATAACACCACAAGTATTAACTGTCAAATAACACGATACAGAAAAACAGTACCGATACAGATCGGTACAAATACCGAAAACATTCAGTTCTTAGAAACACAGTATAAGTAAGATTTTTAAACTTTTCACAATTATTATTATAATAATAAATTACGCTATTATATAGCTATGCGAAGCTTAGCAAGCGGGAGCGTATCTAGGTATATGACAATAATAAATGATCAAGCGACATAGCGCACAATCAAGCAGAGCTAAGAAAGGCTAGTGCGAAGCTAGCGTACAATGTTAGACACTATCACGCTCAACGTAATTATTGCTCGCGATGAAGCTAACGCACGTGTGTGGTGGAGGGTAAATGTTGACACTTAAAAAAGACAAGATTCTTACTGGCCTGAACAATGTCTAAACTTGTTGACATTTACAAAAGACAAGTGACAGACGAGCTGAAGACCAGTTTTCACCCATCTCTGAGGGACAGGGAAGCAACTTGGACTCCACTCATCCAGCAAGCAGACAGTGAACCCGGATTGTTTCTGAACAGACCTCAGCAGGTCTACGGTGCTAGCACTTAGCACCACATGAGCCCAAAAGGATAGCCTCGCTTGAGAGGTTAGGATCATCCAACTCTGCCTTGAAGCCATTCAGAGCCTCACCAGGAAGCTAACATATAGCTTCGCCACAGAAGACGTCTAGCTCCGCCGAAAAGCCTCTTTTCGGACTTCGCCAAGAAATTGCCTCCAGCTCCTCCACTATGAGTTCAAAGCGGGCAGCGCCGCTATCGGTCTGCTATGGTCAACCTTTGACCAATCAAATCTCCGGATGAGATCGGATCAATATCAAATCCAATCAAGATCAAATCTGAGATCAAATTTGGCAGTTGATTGCCACAATCTCTTGACTCTCCTAAAACGAGTAAGAAGATCAGGAAAAATCCTCCAATGATATGGAAAGGATCAAAATAGATCAAGAAGATCAACCGACCTGCCATTCCTAGCTTCGCAGAAGCTGATCCTAGCCTCGCAACAAGGCTACTTTCTAGATTTAAACAGATTTGATTTAATCTGTTTCCATATCTTCAAGGGATGATTATACCCTTACTCTTCTTATAAATAGCCCATCAGGAGTACAAGGAGAGAGGAGGCAAGGATATCTCCAGAAATAAAGCTTTTCTGAGACAACACGCACAAGAGGACTCCACAAGCAGAGGCTTCTTCACGACGCACCGTGCGCTCTTGAATTCAGAGACTTTTAGAGAATTGCTTCTCTAATCAGGGTGCTGATACCCTAATACCTTCTTCTCAAGGAATCTCCAGAACCAGGCGAGAAGGAATTCCTAATTGAAGGCGGTTTTGAGAAGTAGCAAGAAGGTTCTACCAACCTCTGTTCTCTGATTCCCCGAACCAGGCGAGAAGGGAATCTCATCGCTCGCATCGTCAAAGGGACAAAGTGGTCGCGCGCTGACCAGACTCCGATCTGCACACTTCTCCAGAATCTCTGAGGTGATCTACTCGTAATCTTTTTAAGAATACTTGTAATTTAGCTCCTCAACCCTTTTTATTGTAAGTTTTCCCCTTTTGTAAATCGATGGAAGACAAGATGGCGACTCCTCTGGGGAGGAAATTCTCCACTGCCGAGAATCAAGTGTCGCAATGCGGCGAACAGACCTTCGGGTCTAACTCTGAAATCAGAAAAGCTGGTGCAGCCAGAGCCTCTCTGGCTAAATCTTCATGGAAAGTCTCTGCGGAGACAGAAAAGGTTCTCTGCGAACCTACTGCGGTTCTCTGGCACAACAAGGAAGCACGCCCGTAGTCCAAGTCCTTCACTTTTGAGAATCTGGTCGTTCAATTCGACCAAGGAAGATTTGAAGAAGTCCTCTCTGGGGGTGGCCTAATGCTTCGAGCACGGAAGCATAGGATGGTCTCCACGACTAAGGTTTCGGAACAGAATCCAGAAGCAGAATTCTGCCAACACCCTTCAGCCTCGCGTGTGGCTAATCAGGTTCCTTGCGAACCTAAGTATCCTCTGCCAAAGCAGATGTGGAGGCCTAAACAGAAGACTCTGGCCGAAGCTTCAGGCGTAGCTACGCCAAAACCGCACCTGTCTCGCAAAGAAAAAGGCAAGATGTCGGTCTGCTCCTACAATGCTGCCAACCATGAAGTCATGACGGCAATCATACCGTCGCCCAATTCAAGAGCAGCAACGCATTGTGCCAGCCTTGTTTATACAAGCGAAGCTACTGTACCTCAGTGTACTCACCGGGTTCATCCCCTTCGCAGCAGCATAGCGGGTAAAGCACCACAGCGTGCTCCGCTTTCTAGTGCGTCAAGCACTAAGTTCGCGCTTATTGGCAAAGCTAGAACTCAAGCACTACTCAGTGCTAATCCTTTCTGCAGGGATAAAAGGAACAAGACATTCTCCTATGCGCTATTCAAGGGAGCTTCTGCACCAGATCGTTTAAGCCCAACTGGGTCTGACCTGCGGGAATTCTTGACGAACAAACGAAAGTCGAAATCTTTTCGAACTACTTCCCCCTGTTGTCAGCTGGTGACCGTCCACTCGGTCCATTGCCGGCTGGGACCAATCCCTGCCACTTCTCCAGGCCGACGATCAGTTTTTTGATCGACTATCGGTCAGGCCCCGGTGAAACATCATAAAAGGAGCATCTCGCGAGATCTACTCTCTGCATCCGTCAACATGACCGGAAGAGGACGAGAATTATGCAGGGGAAGACAAGCATCTGACGACACCCCCTACAGCTCCCCAGATCCAGATTACAGCCCAGGCTTAGGCGAAGTCTTGGTGCATGAAGAGGGTGTTTTCGAAACACCAGATCTAGGGTGGCGATACCCTATAATTATGAACAGCCTTCCTCCTCAACGGTCCTAGCCTCGCCGGGGCCCAGGAGAGCACTCCAACCATCGGATGAAGAGGACGAAGACAGTGGGTACGCCTCTTCGGCGACAGTTAGCTCAGTGCGAACAGACAGAGCATCAGTCAATATGGCTGATAACACTAATGACGACCTTCGTCGGCGCCTGGAAGCTCAGGAACAAACTTTCAAAACCCAGCAAGAGGCCCTGAACAATATTCAACAGATGCTTGCTCGACTCCTCAGCAATCAGAATGACAATGATACCAGGAGCAATCACGATGAGGAGGAACATTTCAGCAATGAGCAGCCAAAGACGAAAAAATCCAAAGAGGGTTCTTCCTTAGACGCCGAAGTCCTCAAAGGCCTCCAGGCCCAAATCGCATCCCTAACTCAGAGGGATAAATTAAAGAAAGTAGGGGCAGTCCGTCCTTACCCATTGGAGTGGGATTCGGTGCCATATCCACCGAAGTTCAAACCACCAACGTTGCATACGTATGATGGTAAGAGTTCACCAAATCAGCACATCTACTACTTCTGGTCTCAGACTGGTAATGTTATAAGCAACAATGCCATCATGGCTAGGCTGTTCATTGGCACCTTAAAGGGGTGGCATTCGACTGGTTCCGAAGTCTCCCTCCGGGCTCTATCAATTCCTGGATCGACCTGGAAACCCAGTTCCTCTCTCGTTTCTATGAGGATGATACCGAGGTAACCATGGACAAGCTCCTCTCCACGGTGCAGAAGAAGGGCGAGTCCGTCCGTGACTACATTGAGCGGTTCAGAAACTTATCCTTGATGTGCCCAGCAGGGATGCCGTTACCCATGCTCTTGCAGACGTGCAGGCACAACTTCCTGGACCAAGTAGAAGTTCGCATGGGGCTGTCAAGTCCCACACTTGGAAAGAATTGGTCGAACAAGCTGAGATAGCCGAAAAGTCGGCTAAAAAGTTCGAACCATCCACCCCTAAAGGCAAATGGGGTATGAACAGTAAAGGACGTAGCGACCTACCGCAGTCTTCTCAAGCCAAAGGGAAAAAGACTATGTCTGTGGAGTTATCCGGGGACGCGCAGTCAAAGGCCAAAAAGAGTGGCTTCAATAATCAGAAGCCTAAGTTCCCTCCAAAACAGTACTCCTTTAAAGACGATCAGGTGGTCACGATATTCCATTTGCTCCACAAAGGGAATAAAATGAAGCTACCAGACGCTCGGCGTCCTGATGAGATAGGACGCACAAATGACCCCAAATACTGTCTCTACCACAGGATGATTCACCATCCTACTGACAAGTGCTATGTCCTCAAGGACAAAATTCAAGCCTTGATCGATGCCGGGGTTCTGACATTGAAGACGGAGCAGAAAAAAAGTCACTGCCAATATGGTGACTCTCGAGTTCGGCAGCACCCAAAAGGTCACAGTTCCTGACGGGACCTATCCAGCCCCTGCGCCACGGTTGGACGTCAAGCATCCTCCAGCTACAACTCAAAACAATAAGGGTCTTGTTCCCTTAACATTGAAGACAGGGGAAGTCATGTGGATACACCCAGACCTCGTCCAAAACGTGCAGTGGGATTCAAAGAAGCCTAAGTCAAAGGGCAAATCTTGCAATGTCATGTCCATCCTGCCAGACGACGGCAATCTTACATCAGCTTCCCTCAGTGATTCTGAAGGAGAAAAGCATGCTTGCGCAGCGCAAGCCGATGCGCCTCAACAGACGGGCACCCGATCTGGAAAATCATACTTGAGGCAGTATGAAAAGTCTACTGACGAGATACAACAGCAAACAACGTCAGTACCAATGTCAGCACCCACTCCAATTCCAACTAAGGGAAAAGAGAGGCCTAAGGAGGTACGATTCGACCACGTGTTGAAGAAACCATCAGGCCAAGGGTTTGATACGCCCTTTCGGTTTGACATATTGGCTCAACTGGCCAATATCCCAGCTCGTATCACTATACACGAGCTCCTTCGCCTCTCAAAAGAGACAAGAGAAGCGCTCAGGGATGCGCTAGCCAATTCAGAGTCCTTTCTGACATGCATGCCTGAGGTCCCTAACGACGACGTTCAGTCTCCTTGCCCAGAATGTCATCATACACAATCTAAGATGCCTGCTATTACATTCACAGCGGAAGGTATGCTTCTCAAAGACAACAAGCACGATCGACCTCTGTACTACACCGGATATATCGGTTCAACGTGCATTGAAAGAATACAAGTCGATCCGGGGTCCGCACTCAGCATCATCCCCAAAAGGCTTCTCTACTTTCTCGGCATACCGCTGTATAGGTTGTCCGCAACCACTACTACAATATACGGTTTCAATGCCGGAAGCAGTCACCCACTTGGGAAAATCCGGCTCCGTTGCAGAATCGGGAGCCTGAAGTCAGAAGTGACATGCTATGTCATTGACGCTGACACGTCATATAACCTGCTGCTAGGATGACCATGGATCCATGCCAACTAGATCGTTCCCTCTACTCTGCACCAATGCTTCAAATATGTTGAAGATGACGCGACAGTACGAACTATCTTTGCTGAGAAGCAACCATTCAAAGGGATGGAGAATTACTTCACCGACGCTCTCCTGCATCAAGAGGCCGGTGGAACACCTAAAGAACCATTGCCGGACGATGATGAAAGTGGCAATAAAGCGGATTCAGAATCCGAAGCAGGCATGCCAGCCATTCTGATTGGTGAACCAATTATAGCATGTCTCAACAATCCCCAATGTAATACTCCTTCAGAGGATGAAGGTGAATGGGTAATTAATGATAATATTTCTTTTGATTATCCTGCGAGTGTTGGGTCGGTTAGATCCATTGCAGATGGCTCTCTGCACATGCCCTTACATAAGCCGAGTGCGGCCAGCATACCTATGGAAGCTATAGAAGGGGCCACGCTAGTGATCCCTCCGTCCAAATAAGGTCAGTTACCGATAATCTTCGGTAGAACCCAACCACGGGGACCCACAGCTACAGATTCAAGTTCAGATTCAGACACTCCACAGTTCTTCCATTACGCGCAGCCGGCGCGCCATATTATGAAGAAAATGGGATACAACTTGAAGCATGGAGAAGGCCTGAATTTTAGAAAAGGAAGGTGCGGTTTGATGCGGAACTTTGTGCCTAAAGGGAAGCCTGCAAATTACTATGATAGTACACGCAGGGGGTTGGGATATGTTACACCCACATCGTCAGCAACGGTTCAATTTAAAGACGATGGACCAATTCCATCACATTCAGCCTCCTCCTCCGAGTGGGACTCAGACGTCAGTGTGGGAATGATGTTCAAAAACCTCACTGTTAATATGACTTCAAGCAGTCAAATAGACCCCGCAGAAGCTGTTGATGAGGAACCATGGGCCCAGCATTTGGACCTCCAGTGGGAAAAGCGATTCGAGCTGCGCGAACCACCTACCGAAGACAAGGTGATGCAGGTCAACTTGGGTAGTCAAGACTACCCTAAGCCCATCTTTATAAGTGAAAGCCTCACTTACAGAAAAGGAAGAATTGATAATACTCGTAAAGGAGTATATAGACGTCTTCGCATGGAGCTACGAAGACATGCCCGGACTTGATCCACAAGTAGTCGTGCACCGTCTAAATATCAAACCTGACGTCAAGCCAGTCAAGCAGCAACAACGTCAGTTTCGCCTGAACATTATGGAAGCTGTTGAAGCCGAAGTTCACAAGCTCATAGCATGTGGCTTCATCCGGGAGGAACAACATCCAGATTGGGTAGCTAACATCGTCCCTATCCTCAAGAAGAATGGAAAAATACGAATCTGCATCAACTACCGTGATCTCAATACGGCCTGTCCTAAAGACGAATTTCCGCTACCCATCACCGACGTCATGATTGACAACACATGCGGATTAGAAAGGATGTCTTTCATGGATGGCTTTTCAGGGTACAATCAGATTAAGATGTATCCCGACGACGAGAAGCATACTTCGTTTCGAACACCATTGGGGGTATACTGCTACACTGTAATGCCATTCGGACTGAAGAACGCCGGAGCAACCTATCAGCGGGCAATGAGTACAATCTTCCGCGATCATCTTCGAAAAACGGTGGAATGCTACGTCAACGACATTGCTGTCAAAAGCCGCAATAAGGATGAACATCTTCGCGACCTGAGAACGATGTTCGACATAATGCGGGTTCATCAATTGAAAATGAATCCGACAAAATCCTCTTTGGGAGTGTCAAGTGGCAAGTTCCTTGGGTTCATTGTCACATCAAAAGGGATTCATCTAGACCCAGACAAAGTCAAAGCCATTCAGAGCATGCATCCACCGAGGAATCTCAAAGAGCTTAGAGGCTTGCAAGGCAGGCTGGCTTATATCAGAAGATTCATTGCAAATCTCTCAGGCCGCTGTCAACCGTTCACCCGACTCATGAAAAAAGGGTGCTTCCTTCATATGGGATCAATCTTGCCAGGAAGCTTATGAAGACATCAAGAGGTACCTCACAAAGCCTCCAGTCTTAGTGGCCCCTACATCAGGGAAACCATTCCTTCTTTATGTAAAGTTATGGACTACTCTCTCGGTGCCCTCCTTGCTCAAAAGGACGACAATGGTCACGAGCAGGCCATTTATTATCTGAGCAGGACTCTAATAGGGGCGGAATCTCGCTATAATCCTATCGAGAAGGAGTGCTTAGCTCTTGTCTTTGCCGTTCAGAAGACACGACATTATTTGGTCGGCCAAACCATACATGTCATCTCCAGAGTGAACCCATTGCGTCTCCTTATGACAAAGCCAGGATCACTGAATTCAAGATTGGCTAAATGGGCACTTCTTTTGTCTCAATACGACATGATCTTTACCCCTCAGAAGGCGGTTAAAGGTCAGGCTCTGGCAGAGTTCTTGGCTGCTCATCCAGTTCCGGAACATTCAAAACTTCACGAGGATATTCCAGATGAAGTCTTCGAGTCCAATGTAACCTCAGAGGATGAAGTGTGGCAGATGTTCTTCGATGAAGCATCCCGAATAGGCCCTAAAAGCAAGATCATTGTCAGAGTGGGGGTTGTGTTTATCTCCCCACAGAATCATGTCCTTCCCAGAGCATTTTCTCTGACGGAATCATGCTCCAACAATATAGCAGAATATAATGCCCTGCTCATTGGTCTTCAGCTTGCCCATGGAATGGGGGTACGCTACCTCGAAGCTTACGGCGATTCAAAATTGATCATCAATCAGGTTAAAAGTGAATACGAAGTTCGCCACGAGGACTTGGTGCCTTATTATCACACGACCATTGAATTGGCTGACCTATTTAAAGGTTTCTACATCGGGCACGTGTCTCGATCCCAGAATACCAAGGCGGACGCTCTTACTGCATTAGCAACAACACTAGCCTTGCCAGCCGACACCGAGTATCACCTCACAGTCGCAACTCGACATCTTGTATGCTCCAAGCACATGCTAAGAACTCGAGAAGCCTATAATGTCTCCACGGATCTTGAGCCAAGAGACTGGCACTTTCCTCTCATTGACTATGCTTTGCACGGTCTGCTTCCAGACGATCCTAAAGAAGCGGCGTCCGTCAGACGAAGGTATCTCCGTTTCTACTACGATCTAACTTTAAAGACACTTTACCGTCGTTCATATGACGGTGTTCTCCTCCGTTGCCTTTCTCATTCAGAGGCACAGGAAGCGCTTAAAGAAGCGCACGACGGCATTTGCGGAGCTCATCAGCCAGGTCCGAAACTTAAAGACAGGTTGCGTAGGCTCGGATATTATTGGCCAACTATGATAGCCGACGCCATCCAATATGCACGAAGATGTAAAGCATGCCAGATCCATGCAGACTTCATACACCAGCCTTCGGAGTTGCTCCACCCGACTGTTGCTTCATGGCCATTTGAAGCATGGGGAATAGATATCGTAGGACCAATCAGCCCCTCTTCGACAAAAGGTCACCGGTTCATCCTCGCAATAACCGATTACTTTTCAAAATGGGCAGAAGCTATACCATTAGCTGAAGTCAAAACCTCTAATGTGGTTAACTTCATCAAACACCATGTCATCCATCGATTCGGTGTCCCTAGGCGGATCATCCACGACAACGGTCCCCAATTCATAAGCCAAGTGTTCTATCAGTTCTGCGATAAATACCGAATTCAGAATGTGGCTTCAACTGCCTATAATCCTGCCGCCAATGGCTTGGCGGAAGCATTCAACAAAACGATCATCAAGCTACTCAAGAAGTTTGTCTCCTCGAACAAGCGAGATTGGGACGAAAAGCTCGGTGAATGTCTCTGGGCCTATCGAACTACGGTTCGGACACCGACAGGCAATACGCCTTTTTCCCTGGTATATGGGTGCGAAGCAGTCATCCCATTGGAGATCCAGTTGCCGTCATTGCGAGTAGCTCTGACCACTAAAATCACATCAGAAGATAATGATTGGTTACGTCTTCAAGAGCTCGAAGCCCTAGATAAGAAGCGACTTCAAGCCCAGCAACATATTGAGCTATATCAAGCTCGAATCTCAAAAGCCTTCAATAAGAAGGTCAGACAGAGAGTCTTCCAGAAAGGAGACCTGATTTTAGCAGTCAGACGACTGATGATTATGACGCACAAGACCAAAGGCAAATTTCAGCCTAAATGGGAAGGACCGTTCATAATAGAAACAGTCTATTCAAACGGAGCATACCGCCTTATGACTTCAGATGGCGACCTACTCATGATGCCGATCAATGGCAAGTTCTTAAAGAAGTATTATCCTTAATCAAGGATCCTTCTCATGATCAAGTTAACACTACACCTCTGATCAAGATCTTCGTGTTCAAAGTACACACAAAGAGAGCCTTTCTCTTCGTCCAAGCGAGATAATACAACCGTAAACCAGTAGGAACTTGGTCGTGCATTGGCTGTCCCGAAGGAGAATCGAGGTTATGCATATATTAACCAGATAATCCGACATCCTTAATGATTAAGGATAGAGGAAAATGTTGCCTGTAAGCCCAACATAAGTCCTCGACAACTCATCATGCTGAGGGGAATAGCATGGCTAGCCCAACCCAAACGGTAGTTGGTAAAGGCATATCAAACCCGTTGATAGCTGGGGGTTTGCTAAAAATCCCAAGGGACCTGTTCCCATTCGATTCCCTCGTTTCTCCCTGTGAGAACGAGACCTCCAAAATCACTTACCAATTCTCATCCATAGAATGGTAAGACCACAGATACATTTCGCTGTTACGTTAACATTAAACCTATGACAGTGATTCCCTCGTTTCTCCCTGTGAGAACGAGACCTCCAAAATTACTTACCAATTCTCATCCATAGAATGGTAAGACCACATATATAAATTCCGCTGTTACGTTAACATTAAACCTATGACAGCAATTCCCTCGTTTCTCCCTGTAAGAACGAGACCTCCAAAATCACTTACCGATTCTCATCCATAGAATGGTAAGACCACATATACATTTCGCTGTTACGTTAACATTAAACCTATGATAGTGATTCTCTCGTTTCTCCTTGTGAAAGCAAGACCTTTTTCCAAATTTCATTACAATCTTGAGCCTGTTGACATTTACAAAAGACAGGTCTCGATACTTGTTGACATTTACAAAAGACAAGTATCACCAACCTTGAGCTTGGTGGCATCTCAATCGGTTATGTCATTGCGACCTCTGAACCAGCAGACAGCCGAGTCTCAGTTTTGAGCTTGTTGACATTTACAAAAGACAGGTCTCAACCCCGAGCCCTGTTGACATTTACAAAAGACAGGTCTCGATACTTGTTGACATTTACAAAAGACAAGTATCACCAACCTTGATCTTGGTGGCGTCTCAATCGGTTATGTCATTGCGACCTCTGAACCAGCAGACAGCCGAGTCTCAATTTTGAGCTTGTTGACATTTACAAAAGACAAGTCTCAACCTCGAGCCCTGTTGACATTTACAAAAGACAGGTCTCGATACTTGTTAACATTTACAAAAGACAAGTATCACCAACCTTGAGCTTGGTGGCGTCTCAATCGGTTATGTCATTGCGACCTCTGAACCAGCAGACAGCTAAGTCTCAACCTCGAGCCTGTTGACATTTACAAAAGACAGGTCTCAACCATACTTGCTGACATTTATAAAAGGCAAGTATTACCCCTTTAGTCCTGTGAGGGCTAATCTTGAGATTGGTGATTTCTCAATCGGTTATCTCATTGCGACCTCTGAACCGGTAGATGGCCAAGTCTCATTATCCAATCCAACAAGGATTATGTTCTCGAGTGGCTACAATACAACTTTGAAAGGACAATTCAGCAAGTGAAACAAGTTGGAGACTCGATAGGGAGTCAAAACAAAGAAAGAATTTTCATTGATTCCAAAAAGGCACATATACAACGACCTACAGGCGTACATTGTAAGATTTGATCCGCTCTCCAAGGGAAACCAGCCTCGTCCTCCTGTCATCAGCAGCCTGGGCAAGCGCCTGCGACTTCAGCTCAGCCTCATTGAAATCCATTGCCTGGGCCAAACGAGCTTCGACCTTCGCCAAGGTTGCCCTCTGCGACAATCCCTGCTGTGAGAGTTCGTCACTTTGAGCCTTGAGCTGCTCAAGCCGCGCAGCTTCTTCAAGACGCACCGGTTCAGCCTTGGACAAGAGAAGGTTTCCCTTCCTAATCATCTCCTTGGCCTTCGCAATCCTATCTTCAGCATCAAGAAGAGCACTGGTGGAAGCATCGATGGCATTTCCAACCTCTGCTTGCCTTGTTTCCAAGGATTTCAAATCAGAGGAAATAGCCTCAGTGGCTTCTTGAGCGGCAAGACGGGCCTCATGCTTTTGAGCGACAAGGCGCGCAAACCGCTCATCAACCAAAGACTCCAAGTCCGAGCGGCTGAGACGGCGCCATTCCTCTACGTCCCTCTAGAATTGATCTACCAGGAGCTCCAAGGCAGCGGCCTGGTGGTACCCTTCAAGGTCCCGAATACTTTCAATATTGCGAAAGAGGACCACCTTCAAAGTTGAGAACGATATAGTCGAACCTTTCAAGACCAGGTCGATGCTTCGCCCTAAGCCTTTGTAAAAACTATCGACTATGTCGCCTATAAAATCGTTTTCAACGTCGGCCACCTCTGGTAGACGGGCAACTTCAGAAAAATCTACCAGCCTGGTTAACACTACCGTGGAAGGAGCAACAGGAACACTAACAGCAGTAAGACAGGCCGTTGGTGATCTTGGCGGAGTCTTCATGGAAATCAGTACATTAGCCACCGCGGAGGTAGGACTAGTAACAATCTCCTGAACAGCAGGTTTAACCACCAGGGTTGGAGAAGTAGGGCTGGTAATCACCCTCAGCTCTGCGCTTGGCAAAACTGTCGGCACCTCACTCGTTGATATAGTTGGGAGTGAAGACACCTCCGGGACTGCCGTCCCTTCAACCTCTGGTCTTTCAACCTCCTTGGGCCGATAAGAGGGCAGGTCGCCATATAGCGCATCTAACACAGCAGCATCCGCCGCGGTCGAAGTGCTCATATCACCCCTCGACCCCTCGGGAAGATCGTCTGGTCAATGTTTTAAAAAACCCGTTATGTAACTCGTTATAACCCGTTATAGAACATAACAACACCTAGCCGTTATATAACACTCGCAAAAACGCAGTTCCCAGTAACGAGCGTTTTTTGGCACGTTACAAACGTTACGTTATGAAAATAACATAACATTCGTAACTCACGTTATTTACACAGATTACAAATATAAAACAACGAAGTGATTTCTCTCTCAAGACCAAATCGACATGAAACCCTAAATTGGCGAAGGCAAGTGAAACATAGAAGCACCCAAGTTCCTCCTCTCTCTGCAATCGACGGCGACAACGACGGTGACTCCTTCGTGCGGTTACTCCTCTCTCTACTGTTCCTCTTCAATTTCATCTTTCTCATCGGCGAGCATCGAAGCACTCTAGTTCCTCTCTCTTTGATCTCTCTTCAATTGATGAGGAATCATCATTGTAATGTTCCAAAAATTAAAAAACAGCACGACTCTTCAATTGACGAGGAACTTATCGTCAATCTCTTTTCGATCTCTCTTCAATTGACGAGGAACCACATGACATCGGAGCACCTCAATTCCTTGATGCTCGCTAAAATTTATTGTGAGACTTGTTAGATGTGTTATATATTATTTTGATATTTTTTTTAGATATTTGAAAATTATTTTTCTCTTTATAAAAATTTTAAATATAGTATATATATTTATTTTTATTCAATAAATATTAAATCGTGTAACCTACGTTATGTGTTACGTTATAACCTATGTTAACATAACAAAAGAAAAACGTTATTGCTACGTTACTGTTATTTTAAACATTGCGTCTGGTTCCCTTGAAGCTAACGCACCTTGAGGCGGAACACCTGCAACAAAATTGTGTTTAGGCAAGACACAATAAATAGTAAAAGCCAAAAGGTCGGAACAATACCAAAGGATGATGTCGCCTCAAACATCTTGGCAGCCGTATCAGTCTCTACGGGCCCCATTGGAAAGTCCTTTGCGGAGTCAACACGAATGGCCGGCCCGCTCTCGCTTGCCGAATCTTCTGTGGACCACCCAAAAGAGCTTGACGCTACAGGACTTCCTTTGAAAGTTCCAACACCCAAAGGACCAACGTCAGCTGCATCACCTCCGGATTCCTCCGGGACGGCAAAATAGCAGGCCTCATCACCCCCGTGGTAAGCGGATAGGGGATCATAATGTTCCCCTTGTTCGCCGACGGCCCCAGCTCTTGGGCTCGTCACCGCCTCAGCTCCTACATCACGAAGCAGATAATAAGCGGTCCGGAACACATGGAAGATATATTACAAAGACGAAGCTGATCTTACCTAAGTCCGGAGCAATTTCACCAGTAGTCGGTTCACCAACCGATGGTTCAACTACAATGGGACAAGAGGAGGAACCGCCACAGATGGTTCGCCCTCTACAACGACCGTGAGAGCTTGGCGACGGGGCTTCTTCACCAACTCCTTCCTACGAGACACACCTGTCCGTTTGCGCTTGAGAGGGGCATCAGAGCCTTCCTCCTCGGCTTCTTCTACATGTCTTGGGAGAACTGTCCCCATCACGCCAGAACCGGCTGCGAGAGTCTCGGCACCCGCCTCCGCTTCAAAGCGAGGACTTTCCGCATCCGAGGCTTTGCTGTCATCAACAGCAACGAATTCTTTTATGCCCGGGACGCGAACTCTCCTACCTTCCCTTCTCTCAGAGACCTTCCGCTTCAGCCGCTGAGATATTAACTTCACACCAGAACTATTAGCATTGAATCCAAGGGGTGTGGAGTTGGAAGTGGCATACCACTGGCAGAAGCACAGGGTCATTAGAAGATTGGGAGTCCTCAACGGCGTACGCAGCCGCGCCCCAGTACAGCCTGTAATGAAGAATCACCAGGCACGAGCTCCATCAATGAGACTCCCTATGAAAGCCAAATTGAGATTTGGGTTACCCACATACAGTTGGTCATATCCAAACTGCCGAGCAAACCGACTTGGAACATAAGGCTCCAAATCGCAGGTGTCCCCGCTTCTATACAATAAATATGAGGGCCGGATGCTGACCAGCCACTCAAAAACTCCCCAGCTCAGGGACGACTGCCCCTCCCCCGCATCTTTGAACTCTTCCCCATAGCCTGCACCCCGAATACGGGGAAAACAGCGGAAGAGACTATAGACGTCATAGCGACGTACTAATTTACGGGCCTCAGCCACGTAAGTCTTCTGCCATGAGCATCCTTCGAATCGGCGGAGGAGCGCCATTCGAACATCTTGCGGGGGATCCTCTCCAGCTTCAATCAAAGAAGGACAATGCAGGGCGAACCACGCCATCAAGTAAGTGTACGACAGACCTATCCTGGGATTAGGACCGTCGCGAGGCGAAATGGCCCCCTTTCCACGCTTCGTTGCTGGCGGCCTGCAAAAAGCCTCCGTTAATGCACGAAGGCCTCTCTGGATACAGCACACCTTGGCTGGAAGAAGACCCAGAGGACAACCATGAACCAAACGAACAGCGGCAGCAAAACATTCGGATGAACGACGTCACCGGAAGAAGACGGCACCACGCATCTCTTCAGCCAGACTGTCAAGAAGCCAGCCAGCAGTGCCTTCTGAGACATCGGCCGACGAGCCTGATGATGAAAACTCCGAAGGACATCACCCTTCTCAAAGGGACCATCGTCTTCCTTCACAACTAGATCCCCTTGGAAGTGCTTTTGCATCCGGTCAAAGATGTCTTCGACAGTGACTTCACAGTGAGCCGCTTCAGGAGTGTTCTCCATATCTGGGAACAAATAATCTCCCCAGCTCTTCAAGCTACAGGAAGTTCCCTTACTGCCCCCATGCATACTGAAGCAAATGTATAAGTGGCACATTAACTCCTTGTAGGTCTCGAACAAGGCAGGCTCCTGCTTCTCCAGAAGATCCAATTCTGCCTCGCACGGGAAGTATCCTTCATAGGGAAGAGACCCAAAAGGCAGGGCAGAGACTTCCCACATCTCATGCAAGGCCATGCCCAATTCGCCAACAGGGGTGAAGAAAGTCCCTGAAGCTGGGCAATACAATTCAAAAATGGCGTAGAAGCACGCCACGTTCATCTCAATACCGTAGCAGGTCGCCCTGACGGCCTCATAGAGGTTCAGCCTCTCCAAATCCTCCTCGAAATGAGCGAGGATATATGTAGTTAAATCCCTCCACCATGCCTTCGGAGGGTGAATCCAGCCTGGAGTCCTGAAATCAGTGGCCGGGTAGTTCCCATTGACCTTGCAGAATTGGTTGCCAAAGGTCAGCGCCACTGCGGGATTTTCTCCCACTGGGATCTCTCGCGACACATTCCCAGGATGTAGACCCATTATGCAACAAGGAGGCCCCGCTCTTGCATAACCAGGAGACTGAAGCATCAATTTTTCAATGTGGACAGAGTCAGTGCTCCGGCTCACTTCCCACGACATCTTCCGAGCCTGCGTCACACTCTAGAAGGAAGACAAAGAAAAATGTCGCTTGTTGGACGGAAGGTAGAACTTCTCACCATCCAACTGGAAAACCCACTGCCCTTCCCCTGCCAGTAGTTGGTGATCAGGATCTGGTGCGGCATCCCCGAACATGAAGTCGGGCTTCCTATAAGTTCGACGGTCAATATCTTCAAGGGAAGCCGTAGTCAAAATACTCCTCGTGGTGTATTGATCACCACCATAAATAAGCGTGTCTCGGATGAGAGAGCTCCCCTCGCTAAACAGAGAAGCCTGCCCTTGAAATTGCAGGCTGATATTGCCGTCCAATCCCCTGGTCATCCCAAATAGATTATTCGAAGGACCAGGAGTGTAGTGCACTGCAGAAGCAAAGAAGAATCATGATTAGTTCATCAGCCAAGCGAATACAAAGACACAAGTTTCACCAAGGCATAGCCTCGCCCTCTGAACGAAGCTAACAAGGTGACAGCTTCGCCAAAGCTTAGCTTCGCAGTTACAGTCAAGTCCGCATTTCGCAGAAAATGTCTAAGTGTTAGATTCGCTTCGAAAGATTAAGCAGAAGGCGGCACAGCCCTGAGGACTAACTTCGTCAAAAGGGCATTATGATCAAAAATTATCATTAGTCCTTTGCGGCCATGATTGAGGGGACAGACTCATATCCTATTGTTCAACAGGATGAAGACAGTCTAAGGGATAGCTTCGCCTAGAAGCTTAAAGAAGAACTCTTCAGTTCTTGAATTCCCGTTCGAGAAAATAAGGGAAATGCAGGGAAATAGATTCCCTAACAATACCAGATCATAATTTGATCATTTTTGGGTTCATCCAAAGACAGCCAGACATCGGCTTTAAAAGAGAGACGGCAGTCTCTAATCGAAAGGGAAAGATCCCTACCGGCGATTGGTCGTTCGATGACCGGAGGAGGAGAGGGACCCTCCGCTGCAGAAGTCGCCACTTCTTTCCCCTCGTCTCTTGGGTGCTTGAATAAAGAGGAAAAAGGAAGAAGAAGAGTCAAAGGTCTCTAAAATTTTTAAGAGATCTGCTCTTTCTCAGCCCGATCGAGCTTTTATAGGCCGATGATCGCCTGAAACGACGCCTCGAAAATAGTACAGGCTATCGTTTCATTTCAAATTAATTTGAAACGGTGCCTAAAGCGTCTTCCCGAGAAGCGCTGATTCAGCCACTAAGGGCTAACTTCGCCACAAGTCAAATGCAGACTTCGCACAACAGGATTGCCTTAGATTTGTTAAAGGCATAGGCCGAACTTCGCAGATATGCTAGCTTCACCGGAAGCTCGTTCCTGTTTTAATCCTATCTCGCATGGAGTTTACCTCCGATAGCCGAATTCAAGATGAAGGCAAGGCGGAAATCAAATGAGCAGAAAATGAACTTTCATTGATTTAAAAGGAGAGGTACATTGATATTACATCAAGGTCGTACAACAGATTCAGTTGCTCAGCAAGATCATTTGCGCAAAAGGCATACAAGTGATTTTATCTGCTTCCAAGCCAGACCAACTGGACACGAAAGGCATTCCTCCTGCACAAGGCCGTAATCCTTCACATAATGATAGAAGGTGCCACCAGAACAGATTGTGCCACCAGGACAGATGGGCCACCAGGACAAGGTCAGTGATCTCACAGGTGACGTCCGCTTTCCGAAGTGGATCATCTCAGATAAGCGACCACCAGCCTCGCCTCAAGAGGAATTATCTCGGATAAGCGACTGCCAACAGCCTCTGGGACACACATCAACTGCTCCAATTTGTTCCTCCTGCTTAAAAGTAAAGCTTCAACCAGGGATGCATAAGGCAACTTTTCGGTCTCTTTCATCAGGTCACAAAATTGGTGAACATAGCTCACTGCAATGCAAACTGAAACAAGTTAGCAGTTACACACGGGAGAAGCTGCAAAAACACTAAGTCAAATTCTTTGGGGCGAAGTAATCCGATTTCAGTTAAAGCAGAGGATAGCCTCGCTTGCACAGTGATGATGGGTTAGTTCAGCAAATGCAAAGTCCTAGCCTCGCCTATATGGCTAAGCCAGACCGATCCTGTGGAACACAGTCTTAGCCCCACCTATATGGAAAGACTGGCTCAACTTTGAAGAAACTAAGTCCCGAGTCTACCTGTGTAGCGGACTTAACATGCAGCGATCTTTCTCTGATCAAGTCAAGATGATAGCTTCACTGGAAAGCTATGCTAAAATCCTTAACATGCAATCAACCAATTGCAAAATGAAGAACAAGGGAAACTAATCCCTGAAGCAGCTGTTAAAGCTAAATTAAGGGAGATGAATTCCCTAAACTTGGTGAAGTCGTTGAATGATCAAGACTTACCAGTCCTTGGCTGGATAATGACCAGAGTGGGCATTCTCACTAATTAAGAGATCTGAGTATCTCTCTCAACCAAGAGAAGAGAAGAAGAGCAGACCACTTCTCTTCAGAGGACCTCAAGTGTCCTATTTATAGGCCTCATGGCCTGAGCGCTGCCGCCTCAAGCGTGAAAGTACGAGCGCATTCAAGGTATTTACTGCGCCTTGAGAAAAGGGACGGTTTCCCTTGGAACCGTGCAAAGGAAGAAACGTCTCCCTCATAAAGGCACTCATGGCGCCTTGAAGAAAGGGAATATCCTCCCTTGGAAACGCGCGAGGAAAGAATATCTCCCTCGATCGGTGCGAGAGAAGAAGTAATCCTTCTCGTAACCGGCCCACGGCAGTTGGCCTCGGAAAAGCGACAGATGTTCCAGAGCGAACCTACCTAGCCGCGAAGCTACCCAGACGCGAGTCTACATGATTCCTCAGCGAATCTACATCCCAAAGCAGGATCCAAAGCGAAGCTGAACTCAACCATCATTGTGACGTTCATACTCCACACACCACTGATCAAAGCAGTTCAAAGTATTTCGAAGTCTGAGCTATTGCAGACTTTCGAAAACTTTGAAGGGGGTCTTGTTGACACTTAAAAAAGACAAGATTCTTACTGGCCTGAACAATGTCTAAACTTGTTGACATTTACAAAAGACAAGTGACAGACGAGCTGAAGACCAGTTTTCACCCATCTCCGAGGGACAGGGAAGCAACTTGGACTCCACTGATCCAGCAAGCAGACAGTAAACCCGGATTATTTCTGAACAGACCTCAGCAGGTCTAAGGTGCTAGCACTTAGCACCACATGAGCCCAAAGGGATAGCCTCACTTGAGAGGTTAGGATCATCCAACTCTGCCTTGAAGCCATTCAGAGCCTCGCCAGGAAGCTAACTTATAGCTTCGCCACAGAAGACGTCTATCTCCGCCGAAAAGCCTCTTTTCGGACTTCGCCAAGAAATTGCCTCCAGCTCCGCTATGAGTTCAAAGCGGGCAGCGCCGCTATCGGTCTGCTATGGTCAACCTTTGACTAATCAAATCTCCGGATGAGATCGGATCAATATCAAATCCAATCAAGATCAAATTTGGCAGTTGATTGCCACAATCTCTTAACTCTCCTAAAACGAGTAAGAAGATCAGGGGAAATCCTCCAACGATATGGAAAGGATCAAAACAGATCAAGAAGATCAACCGACCTGCCATTCCTAGCTTCGCAGAAGCTGATCCTAGCCTCGCAGCAAGGCTACTTTTCAGATTTAAACAGATTTGTGTAACGCCCCGATTCCACGAATACGGGGTCGTCACTGCAACGTATATACGTAGGTCAGAATACCCTCCCGTATATACGCTAAGCATCAGTACAGACAAGAATCAGAGTACGGAAGTAAGTGGTGCATTATACATTCCAACACATGAATACAATCACAGAGTTATCACCAGAAGTGATCCAATATTACATGAATATCACATCACTAATAAGCGCAAATGCGAGAATACAAGGAAATATACAAGTATGAACAGTATGAAAGGCACTCACGAGTTTAAAAGAAAAACTCGAGAGACTCACAAGGGGGCCTGGAAGGATGGAGCTCTGGATGATCGGCTGGGGAATCCACGCTACCGCTGCGCTACTCTGATCCACAAGGGGGAGAATCTACACGCTCCAAGCTCCATGACCTGGACATGAGGATCCAGGGGAGTCAAATGATACTCCCCAGGCGAGTGGTGAAGCAAAACCAAGTGGCGAGCAAGGGTGAGCATAAGTGTGTATCAAGTACAGGAGACAGGAGGGTTAGAACACAAATATAGCAGGTAGGAACAGGTGAAACATAATCATCATAAAACTTAGAAATCCGAGGTAAATCCAATCATAAGCAAGACTGACTGTGTACGCTTAGGTCACGGTCCCATGAGACTAGTACATCGAAGGAATAATCCAAACAAGGAAACCCTCATCTATATACCTTTATCTCATACCACCGAAATCCAAGCGTATAGAATCAGAGTTGCAAGGTGGTCATAACATAATACTCATAAAACAGGAAATCCGATATAAAGTCCGGAACAAGTAATTATAGCAAGGCACATCACAGATTCATAGCCGTTTAAGTTGCAGGCTTTAGTATGCGTCCCATTCCACATACATCCACTTACAACTTAAAGAGCCGGTTATTACGACACTTTATTATTACTCGTCTTACCCTGATATCTAGCTATGTGAACTAGCGTCCCAACGCATATAGATCCATATCCGAGTAAAACAAGGTTGTTATTGGAAATAGATGGAGAACTGATAGAGCTTCTTATAGTAGTTTCCATACACCTGGAACCAGTTTGGAGGCCCAAAGTCCCCCTAACACTAATCTCCTGTGGACCCTAAGTCCCACTAACACTACCGCCAATATTTCATTCCCATACTATAAGCAAGATATCATTCCGGCATCCATCACTTCCTCCCATTCCCCATACAAGTTGTCCTTTTTATGGTTTATTAACATAATTACCAGATTTCGGGAATGAGCAGGATCATAACTGGAATACATAACAAGAATCATAACTGGAATCATAACAGGAGCCCAGATACTACATTCCCGTTATCGTGATAATTATATCAGAATCAGGTGCATCATGCTTGGTGTCAAGAGATAGCATGATAAGGTGATGATATTTAACAAGCAACCAAACATGACAAGAGATTGATAATAGTCTGGGTAAATCATGACATAACAAGAGGGTCTTGCCAAATAATAGCATGGCAGGTGGTCAGGTAATAACACACTAGATGGTCAGGTGATATACATGTGTTAAATAAAAGCATGCAACTGACTAGTCTGAGGTAATGGTATGGCATGGTAACATAAAAGTAACCCAAAGTACAACGACCACGAAGGGTCGGCCACGCATAGTATAAAACATTAAAAGATATAGAACATGAAATAAAATACATGGAGACTAGAACGAGAATATTTGCATAATCAATGAAATAGGGAGCAAGAGGGTAGCGAGCGAGAACACTCGCCTGAATCACCAGAAACGCCGAAAGGTCCGAAATCCACTGAATTCGGGATGCGCCATAACCTGTGATATAATTATGTAGAGTGAAGAGGAGAGAGAAAGAGAGAAGGGAAGATGATGTTTGTCAAGTGACAAGTCAAGTAGTACCAATATGTGATGTAAGTCTAGAGGATAAGGTTCCTATTCAAGAAAGAAATCAACCATAACAGACAGCTAAAGTTAGTCGACTAGGTGGAAAGGGTAGTCGACTAATAGAGGGGTTAGTCAACTAACAGTCTGGTATAGTCGACTAAAACTGAGTTCCAGAGAGTTGGGTTTCTGATTCAGGAAAAGTTAGTCGACTAGGGTGGAAAGGGTAGTCGACTAACAGACATCTCAAGTCGACTAACAGTCATGTCAAGTCGACTAATACTGAGTAACAGAGAGTTGGGTTTCTGATTCAGGAAAGGTTAGTCGACTAGGGTCAAGGGTGTAGTCGACTAAGGGTCTCTAGTCGACTGGTAATTTGGTCTAGTCGACTAAAACTGTGTTCTAGAAAAGGTTACGTTTCAACTAAGGGTTTCAAGTCGACTAGTCCTTAGGTCAAGTCGACTAATCGACTGGAAACAGCACACAGAACAGATTTGTGATGGTTGTGTTTGATGATCAAATTACATGATTTGAAGACCTAAGTATGCATGATATGAAAACATAATTATACTAAGAATTAATCAAATCTTGGTGAAGAAGAACACTCACCAAAAAGAGTACAAGGTGATGGAGTGATGGTGGTAGTGATGGAAGTTGATGATGAGGAAGAAAGTGGAGGTTGGAGGTTTTGTTGTTGGTGTTGGTGAGAAGAAGTGGTGGCCGGAATTCGGGGGTCTCTCGCCGGAGTCGCGGTGGCCGGTGGAGGTGGTGGAGGTGAAGGAGATGTTGGAGGTTAGGGTTTTGGTGAAGAGAGGAAAGAGAAAGATGAAGTGAAAATGAATAAGGAAAGGGGAAGGAAAGTATTTATAGGTTTTAGATTTTGTGAAGGAGGTGCAAATAATTAAAAGAGAGGGGGGTTTTTGTAAATAGGGGAGGTGAGGTGTCTCTCCTAGCCACACTTGGCTGGCCATGGAAGAGAGAGAAAAAGAGGGGCATTAATGGTGGGAGTTGGTGGAAAATGGAATTTTGGAAAAGATTGGAATTTTGGAAAAAGGAAAAGCTTGTGGCTTGTGGAGGAAGGAAGGAAATAAAGAAAAAGGAAAAAGGAAAAGAAAATGGAAAAAGGGAAATTATTCTCTTGGAAGAGAAAATGAAAAATAATGAAAGTGGCGGATTCCCGGGATTCGGTTGCGGATGCGGAAATCTTTCGGGAAAATACCGGAATCGTCCGAAATTCAAGTATCTCGGAACGACCCGAAATAATTATCAAAAATCAAGAATATTAATCTAAGAATTATAGTGAAATCTGTTTTAAGAAATACTTTATAGTTTTAAAGCTAAAAATCCCGGAACCAGCTAGCTACCGACTCCGGTGGAATTTTCATAAAATCATAAAATGCTCAGAAAAAGTATTTGAATAAGAAATAAGATTCTGAGAAATAAAGTCTAAAGGACCATCTAGAAATTCCTAGCTGTTTGTGAAATAAAAATCCTGGAATCGATCAGCGGCACTGGTCGACACCGGTTTTGAAGAAATTCCTTTTAATCCAAGAAAATTCCAGAAAATCATACAAAATCTAGAATATTGGAAAATAATATTTGAAATTAAAATAGGTCAAATACAGAAAGTAAATCGAAAAATACGATCGAAAAACTGAATACGCAACTAAGTACGTATTCCGGAAACGGGGTATTACAATTTGATTCAATCTGTTTCCATATCTTCAAGGGACGATTATACCCTTACTCTCCTTATAAATAGCCCATAAGGGGTACAAGGAGAGAGGAGGCAAGGATATCTCCAGAAACAAAGCTTTTCTGAGATAACACGCACAAGAGGACTCCACAAGTAGAGGCTTCTTCACGATGCACCGTGCGCTCTTGAATTCAGAGACTTTTAGAGAATTGCTTCTCTAATCAGGGTGCTGATACCCTAATACCTTCTTCTCAAGGAATCTCCGGAACCAGGCGAGAAGGAATTCCTAATTGAAGGCAGTTTTGAGAAGTAGCAAGAAGGTTCTACCAACCTTCTGTTCTCTAATTCCCCGAACCAGGCGAGAAGGGAATCTCATCGCTTGCATCGTCAAAGGGACAAAGTGGTCGCGCGCTGACCAGACTCCTATCGGCACACTTCTCCAGAATCTCTGAGGAGATCTACTTGTAATCTTTTTAAGAATACTTGTAATTTTACTCCTCGACCCTTTTTATTGTAAGTTTTTCCCTTTTGAAAATCGATGGAAGACAGTAAACCGCTCCACATCACCTGTGACAGCTGTGCCCACGGTGTAACGACGCTCGAACGGAGTAAGCAGGAAAGTGCTGGGCACTAGGCTCGCCTACTAGGCGAAGCTGAGAGATCTGACAGTCTAAGGCGCTCTAAGGGCTGAGGAGAGACCATAAGATTTAAGCGCACTCCCAGTAGCTACCACGAAACCCAATGGGTGCAAGGTCAATTCCTATTCGGTAGCTTGGAAGTGGGCTGGCTCGAAGGCCAAGTAGGTACTTGCACGAGATGTTAGTACCACACGAGCACATATATAAATGTGATAATGATTAGACTACCATGGAGCGGTGAAACCCGGAGGCTGTGGGTGAAGCCTGGAGGCTGAAGGGACCGAAAACTGATTAGAAAGCTCGGAGGCTAAACAACCACAAAGGTTTGGACACGCATGATAATTGAACAGATAGCATAGTAGTATACATCTACAGTTATTAAACTACACTATTACAACCATTCATCACATCAATACAGCACAACACACCGGTACAATACATGTGTCTACAGTGTACATGTACACACCCACATTGGTATAAACACAACACTAGTTACATGTTCACAACACCGATGCAAACACACCACTACAAATATACGTTCCAAATATTACATCATTTAGATAAATGAAAACAATTCACCCGTCAAAGTGGAGAAGCCCAGAAATGCGAGAGGAAAGAAGGAGATTGGAGAAGAGGGGAGGAGTTGGGGGCGCCGGATGTAGGCCACCACTGGCGGTGGGCTTAGTCGGCGCATGGGGCGCGGTGCTGGTGGAGGTTGTCGTTCACAGAGAGAAAGGAGGAAGGGTAATGGGGGTGAGAGAGAGAGAGAGAGAGATCAGATCGAAGAAGAGAAATAAAGAAGAGGGAATTTTTATAGGAGAGGAGAGCTTCGTGTTCGAGCTGAACGAGCTTTGCATTTAGGCTGCGCGAACTTCACGTCGGCCAACCGAAGAGGGAGGTTCGCGTTTTGGGGGAGGAGAGAGAAGGATTGGGTTAAGATATTTTGGGATATTTGTTGTGTGGTGAAGAAAAATGAAGCAAAAATAGAAAAGAAAAGAAAAGAAAAGGGAAGAGGAGAGGAAAAAGGGAAAAAGGAAAGGAAAAAAGAAAAGTGTCCGATCAAACTCTCACATCAGAGAAAAATCAATTATTATTATTTTAATCGGCAAAATTTGACTACTCCAAAATTCTCCAAAAATTCTCAATAATAATAAACATTATACTGAGGTACATGGTGAAATCAAATTGAAGAAATTCAATTTTTTTCAAATTAAAAACTTGGAATCAATCAACCAGCGACACCAATCGACACCAAATCCGGTGAAGTTTTGATAAATTCAAAAATATCCTCAAAAATATATTAAGATAAAAAATAAGATTCTAAAAACATAATGTGAAAGAAATTTTCAAATATTCAACTCTATTTGTAAATTAAAATTTCAGGAATCGATCGACGGCACCGGTCGATACCAGTTTTGAAGATTTTGTAATTTAATTTAGAAAAATTTTCAAAAAATCATGAAAAATCTAAAATATTAGAAAGTAATGTTTGAAACTGAAACCGATCAAATTTGACTATCAAAATGGTCAAATCAATCAATACACTGAGATCAGGTCTTCGGTTCAGACTAGGGCTGACTTTGAGTCCACGAATTCGGATTTGATGCAAAATAATTGAATAAATAATTATAAGACAAAAATAAATACGGTAATTAAATCTAAAATATGATCAAAAATTAAAACACGCATCTATGTATGTATTCCTGGAATCAGGTGAGTATTGAGCGAGGAACAACTTAGTAAGATTCTAGAAGTTGTGGATTGAGCGTGACGAAAAAGAGTAGAACCAATCAAAAGCTATCTTCAAATTGGAAGGGAAGATCTGACACAAGATGGAGCTGGATTGGGTCGTTCTGATCGGAGTAGCAGTCGAAGGTTAGAATTATGAACTTCTTGGGAAATTCCTATTCCAATATGACCTTAAAGAAGGGGAAGTTGGATGCATCGATGGTGATGGCTCTGAAACTATCGTGGTGTGGCATCCTCGCTTCTTTGACTTGCTTCTTCATATCTTCTCGAAGGTCACCGAGGCCTTTCTCACACAATACTTCTCTCGTCAAGAAGCCAAAAAAACAACCATCATCTCCTCTCTGTCAAGATGAGGCCGAGAGACAACCCCAAGTCATATGTCAACTTATTTCAGAGCCAGCTGATCAAAAGTCTCCAACTGTAGTGAGGAGGTCTCCGCACTCGCATTCATCAGTGGGCTGTCGGTCACACACCTCCTGAAGCACTAGTTGTTGGTGATTCTAACAACTAAAGGATCTATTGCTGCCCCCAGCTAGAAGAGGCGATGAAGGTTTTCTCCAATCACTTCGCATAACCAAGCGATGGTGGAGGAAATTTGAAGTCCACTCACGAAACTCCTGACCACGCTCAAGATCGGCACCGGGGGCAACTTCTTTATAAGAACCTTTGCTCCTTATCATCGCACCAAGTCCACTTCGAAGCTATAGATTGATGGAATGCTTCACTCTATTGAAGCTCCCGATCAACAAAGTTTTCAATACCTTCAAAGATCAGTCGTTGGGTCAGACACCCGAAATTGATTCAACACATCCCTCACGTCCTGGGTCGGAGGAATATTGCTTCTACCATGAATGTAAAGGGTACCAAATCATTCATTATTGAGCCTTCTAAGGTACCTAGAAGAGCTCATCCAATAGGACTTCCTCAAAGAGTATGTCCTCACTCTCGAAGCAATTTCTAAACAGCAGAACAAGCATCCTTCTCGGGAGCAGAGCCTGATCGCCTAGTGCAAGACGATCGGCTGACTACCATAATTTCATTTCATACAGAGTGTACTTCCTTCCAATCCTATCCTTATGCATTACATTTTTAAATAAATATTATTCTATGCTCCTAATTTTTACAGTATATTCATCTGTCCACAGGCCTCGCTGATGGGATTTCTCCCACTCGGAGGTGGGCGCTAGAACCCTACTGATGGGATTTCTCCCACTCGGAGGTGGGCGCTAGAACCTTACTTATGGGATTTCTCCCACTCGGAGGCTGTTATGACATCCACCCATCTGCAACACGTCCCGCTGATGGAATTTTTCTATTCGAAGGCGGGCGCTAGAACCCCCACTGATGGGATTTCCCCCATTTGGAGATGATTATAACATCGATCCATCATCTACACGCTCTGCTAATGGAATTTCCCCTACTCGGAGGTGGAAATATGATCCCTTTGCTATTAAGATTTCTCCCACTCAGAGGATCGTGCCTGTACACCCTGATGATGGAATTTCCCCCACCTGGAAGTGTCAATGCAAACTTACCTACAGGCTTTTCTCAGTAGTCCTACGGGAGCCGAAACCCTCCATTATGGGATTGCCCCATTTGGAGTTCCCTACTCTGCGAGGAATTTCCCCTCTCAGAGCCCCTATCTCATGTTTTGCTAATAGAATTGGCCCTACTTGGAGGCTCCCCTCATTCGAGCCTATGGGCGGATGAACTCCCAATAGTTTTCCTCTGTCAGGTTCTTTTAATATTCTGATGATAGGATTTCTCCTAATCGAGAGATAACTCCGTTAATAGGATATCCCCTACATGAGAGGACAACTCCGCTAATTGGTTTACTCCCACGTTGGAGGTACCAAATCATACCAGATACGGGCCCCTATCCGAGACAGATACATCCAATCTGTCGATAGGTTATACCCCCACTTCAGATCAATTTTTTATAGATCCGATAGTACTATGACTACATACGGCATAAGGTATATTTATGAGGGTTTGCTTATTTGGACTATCCCCTTGATGTATCAGTATGTGTGGTCATAAGTTCAATTATTCTCCTAAAAATAAAAAGCTTCAAATGGGATGTCCCCCACCCGGAGATGGCAACACATGTCCTCTATATCCCTCCAAAATACTCCGATGTGAGATTTCTCTTACTTGGAGATAGATTGTTGCAGGATTTGCCCCTCCCAGAGGCCCGGCTTCGCAACTCCATTGATGGGATTTCCCCCAACTCCTCTCCCTCTCTTTCCTGAGTCGGATGTATGCGAACCTAACTCTGTTATAGGGATTTTTCCCTCTCGGAGGCTCAACCCTGCAGCTAGTATTTTTTCTATTTTGAAAACTAATGCTTTTATTATAAAACTTGCTGATTTCATTTATTCAAATACATATTTGGTTACATCTGACAAGAGTAATACAAGATCTATCACCCATTTGTGTTTGCTTTATTTGAAAAAATATATATATAACTCACACCTACTCATCCTGTTGAATAAATTCTCGATGCTGAAGCAAAATGAAGAACTACCCATCAGGAAATGCTTCGCATGGGCGCGATCCTACTGTTCATGCCACCTTCCGCAGATCCTGAGGAAAACATAGAAAAATTCTGGCACAAAAATAAGAGATTCTCCAGATGAAAAATCTCCTCCGCTCTGACCAGGACACGCCTCCAAGGAAGCTAAACAGGCTCCTCAAGGACATACAAGATAGTGATGGCATCACATTACTGACTCTCCATCATGAGCAAAAGGTCAGAACTCTCGAAGGAAGAATGCTTCATGTTTTTTTTCCTACACCTTGCCTTAAGAAAAGAGTCTCCCAGGATGAAAGCAACAAGATCCAACCAGCAATGAAGACTGTAAAACATGAAAGATGGCGATGGAATCAAGTATTCCTCTGTTACTATCCAAGACAGCTCCCATTCCTGCCTTATCCACCTCCAGGAGAGAAGATCTCAGAGCACCAAGCTAAGAACTTGATTTGGCCCGATCTAACACCAGACGAGCAAATCAAGTAAAAACATGAGCCATCGCAATCTTCTCTAGTAGCGGGATCTTATCGGAAAACTGATGTTTTTGCGACAAAATCATCACAAAGACTGCTGTATTGCGCAAGCCGCCTCCGGCATCTCCATCCTCTTCTTTTCTTTCCTCCATTGGATGAAGAAGAAGAAGAACGACATCACTATCTATCAGAATAAGAAGTTTGGGAGTAAGAAACTCTTCAGAAGATGAGAAGACTTCTTTCCAGACCCACCCTATTTATAGATGGGAAAATCAGATCGTCTCCTATTTAAATTCTCAACTACCCCAAAGAGACGGTTCGTATACCAGATTTTACGACATGTTGAATTAGCCAGATGTAATCCGCCTATGATCTCATTCATCATGATGCCAGGATCTTGATCATTAATTTGCCAACTGTCCTCACCCACTTCAACTTCCAAAAAAGCTCAAGGTACGAAAAGTCATCTCAATCGCTCTCCTTCAAAGTATAAAGGACGCCATGACTTTTCAAGCTGGAGAAGAGATCAGTCTGCTCCCCTTAAAATAGTCAAATTTTGATCTGTGCTAAGATTACGACATGTGTCCCACCTCATCAAGACTGCCCGAAACAGATGACAAGGCATGCCAGTAAGCACTTTCCCTAAGTTGTTCCCTAGGTCATTCCTCCTTCAGAAGATACCACCGCCCCGAGAAATCCCATGCTCCGATCACTTTCTCGTGGACCACTTAGTCGTTCCCGAGGTCAACTCCTCCTGGTTCCGAGCAAGACAGCTACAACAACCGACCTCATTGATTTTCACCTTCAATTCAGCAAGCATGACTCCCTTAATTTAAGGACACCGTTAGATCATTCCATATTTTAAACGTTGCAACAGCCCCTACTCCAGTGTAGACGATTACAGATGACAGCAGAAATCATTCTTGATAATCAAGAGCATAATCTGAGCAGTTATGAAGAAATCATAACATGCAAACTTGCAGTTATAGAGATTTGTAATATCCGCACCTTTGATTACAACTTGTAGGGTATTTATACACTTGGACCTCCGTCAAGCAAGAAGGGAATGCTGGGAGATTGAACTCTAAAGAATTAAATTTATAACAGAGTGCTGAGAAATCCTTTGTAATCCTTTTGATTTAGTGGAATCTCTTTCTCTCTCTCTTGGCACCGTCGGTTTTTCTCTCTGCGTGTTTTTCACATAAATTCTCTGGTATTTGTAGTGATTTACTATTTTTCTTATAAATTGAGTGTAGATAAATTTCCCGGTGAAACTTACCTCTATACATATCATAGACAGTCTCACCTGATGTGGAGAGTATATATATCATGAATTTGCATGCATTCTGATGAGAAACTGGATGAAAGTTACTAAATAGTGACATATAGTCACAATCACTGGATTATCTGTGTTGAGAGAATTTTAAATCACAATATAAAAGTGAAATTGTCATCCCTAAATGAAAATCACTAATTTTTCATAATATCTCACAATAAAAATTTTACTGTTTTCATCATCAATGCAATTCCATGAATAATCTATATATGTTTTGTACGCTTTTCTTCCCGAAATTGTAATACTTGGTTATGATTAGTTAAATAAACATATTCTTTGCACTAATCTAACTTTCATGCATGATGGCAGTTGAAGAGCTCCCAAGAAGCACATAGGAATTTGCTGCGTGAACAGGTGTGTATGGTAAGAATCCCCATAAGTCTTTCCATACAGCTAGTGTATGGATCTTATGGAAACAGAAAATTTATATATGAATCGAACTGATTCTGTGGATGCAGGAAATGAGGGATGGGCACCCAGTTTCAGTATATGGTTTTGTCGATGAAGATCCAAGCAACTGCGAGGGTGCGCTTGCTCTGGCAAATGATGGATCTCACATGTATGCGTTCCGTGTTCAACCAAGTCAACCAAACCTTCATGGAACGGGATATGCTTCCCATGATCTTCGTCTTGCATGACAACTGCATCCAACTCTTTATTTTCTCTTCTGAACTTGTAGTGTGCTTTATTTCATATTTGGTGACTGCCGGATGCAAGGTGACAATTGGATTAGCTAGGTTGATAATATCGTCTTCTCTACTAGGTGTCCTTGCTGCATTATTGATATCACGGAACTGGAAATGGAATTCTAGCTAATATTTAAATTAGCTTATCGTATTTCCTGAATTATTTATGCAGAAGAAACATCCATGAATGTGTAGGTGAAACTTTGTTTGTTGGACATTAAATTAACCCCTCTGAATTGATCCACAACTTGAAGAAACGTTGCTAATATTCAGGAAGGAAAAAAAAAAAAAAAGGAACCTACACTATGGGACCGGGCAGTTTATCTCATTGGCAAAATGGAAGTAGATCATCTTTTTATATACACTGATAAATATTGATGCAATATTGACATGATATTGTTTTTTTTTTAATGAGAAGAACACATTATAATTTGATTATGTGAATTCAAATTTATTTTACAACTGCAAACTGCAATATCTTTTCCATGCTGTACATATATAGCAACAATTGCTTGTATCAAGTAACCAGCATATCACCCATATATTTGCTTATGTTTGGTTGACGATGGAAGTGAGGAAGTAAGGAAGTGAGGAATTGGTAATAGTTCCCTTGGAACTTGGGAATTGGTTAGTAAGTTTTCCGGTGTTTGGATGTTATTAGAAAGTGTGAATGTTATGTCTTTTCCGGTGTTTGGATGGTAATGTGAAAGTAAAAGTGGAAAAATTGATCACAAAGTTGACCGCAAAATAATATTAAAATAAAAATTAATTAAGAAAAATAAAAAATAGACTGTAATTAGAATGCAAGTGAGATTTACATGATCAAAAAATTAACTGTTTTGTGCTACAACTTATTATAAATGAGATTTACATGACCACAAAATTAACTGTAGCACTTTGGAAGTGAGGAAATGGTTGTGTAAAAGAGAAAAGAGAGAAGGAAAAGGAGTTTTCTTATTTTTCTTTCCGGTGTTTGGATAGATAGGGAAGTAAGCAATTATACTTCCTCATTTCCTTACTTCCGCCCACTTCCTTGCATCCAAACACCCCCTATTGAAAAGCTATGTGATATGTCGATATTTTCTTTCTTTCATTTTCTTTTGGGTTTATTATTTGACTTACATGTATTTAAGTCCACCTAAATGCCTCCTATTTATTTATAATAGTCCATCATGCATATTCTAAAAAACGCCTAGAGGGGGAGGTGAATAGGTGATGCTAATTAATAATGCAAAAATTAAAACTTATATAAGCAAATATAAACAGAGTTATAAGTAAGATAAAATAAGACAAAGTCAGAATGAGTAAACTTCGCAAACACAAGAAGATTGTTTTCGAAGTTCGATCCACTTGATCTATGTCCCTATCGCCAACTCCTGTGGAGAAATAAACACTGTAACCGGTTCGCTAAACCGAAATGACGCTTACACCAATGATCCTGCAAGATCAACTCGGAGCTACAAATCTTATAACCACAATCCCTCAAGATCGATTTGGAGCCTCAACTCCTATAATACTATATCCCTCAAGATCAACTCGGAGCCGCAACTCCTACAACCACGATCCCTCGAGATCGACTCGGAGCCTAAACTTTTACAACACTAGATCCCACAAGATCTATTTGGGCCACAACTCCTACAACCACCTCTATCGCTAGAGGTTCACAACAACTCAAAGTAAGATAATTTGTGATCTCACTTGACCTATAGCTATAGATCAAGAATTAGAGATCAAACTTGTGTGTGAAAAACTAAATAGATTGGAAGAGAAAGGCTCTAGAAATTTTGTTGATTTTTCTCTCAAAGATTGAAAGTGGAAAAGATCTATAAATTCTGTTAAAATCTTGATAAAACTTAATTAAAAAATACTCTGCAAAAGTTTTTATTTATAGCAAAATAAATTAAAAATGTTTACTAAAATCAGCGGAGAAAAAGTCAATTAACTGTCAAAAGTGGGTGCAAGACTTTCAACAGGTAACGGTCACAAACTGCTACATTTTTAAAGCTCAGAACTACTTTTTCAAAAGATATGTGTTGACTGTCAAAAGCACTTTCGAAAGCGCCAAGTTTTCAAAAAGAGAACTTCGAAAATTGATCAGTTATGTAAATTTCTGAGCTCTCTGAAAAACACTGTCGAAAATAAGTTTTGCGCTGTCAAAAGTTGTTTTAGACAGTTAGTGAAAAACTCAAGGAAAACTTGTCGATAATGAGTCAGTTCTAGAATCATCTGAACTCTCTATAAAATATTATTGAAAACGTGATCGGAGTTGTCGAAAATTGTTCAACTCAAACTAAGACGTGTGCACGCTTTCAAAAGTTATGTATTGTAGAGAGGACAAAAACAGGAGATAGAGTTTTTTAACTCTATGACAGGATTCAGTCGACCGGGCGGTTGACCGACATGCACAAAGCTTGAGCGGTCGATCGCTCGATCGACCAAAATTGATAAAGAGGAGAGAACTCAGCGAGTTGATCAACCAGCCGATCAACTGACAAATCCAGTAAATCCTGCAAGATTGTAAGAATTTGTGCGGTCGACCAAGCGATCGACCGCATACTTGGATCGGTCGATCGCATTGCACACTTAGGTCGGTCGACCGGCCGGTCGACTGACAGGCGGGTCAGAGCTGATTCTGAACCCGACTGCTGTAGATTTGGGGTTTCTTCTCCTCTCTATAAATAGAGGATGTAAATCCATTTTTAGGGAGGGTTGATTTTCTAGTGAGTGTTCTTGAGATAACCTTATAATCCTCTTGTAATCTTGTGTAAATCAACAATAGATCTCTCTCTTCTGCCCTAAGGACGTAGGCATCTTATCAAACCTCATAAATCTTGATCTCCCTCTCTTTGTGTGTGTTTGTAATTTAGGGTTGTGTTCTTAGCATGCTCTAGCCCCATCAAGTGATATTAGAGCTCGAGGCAATGCTTGGGTTACACTTGGTGGATCGAATTCATTGATTGGAAGTTTGGATTTTCTAGATCTAAAGCTTTTGTTGCATAAAAATCAGATTTTTGTCGAATAAAAATTAGAATTTTATCGGATTAAATCTTGTCTACAATTGTTTGGTAGAGTGGATCTTTGGTTTGAAGCTCAGATTTTTACCGTATTAAATCTCGTCTTCAATCTTGGTGGAGAGATTAATTAGAAACTCATATTTGTTTTCAATTGGAGATAAAAATCTAAACTTTATCATTTATAGTTCCATTTCATAGTTGTTTCGTGTCTGTGGTTGAGAATATTGAAAAAATGGCAGGAGAAACATCCAGTGATTGTGATTCTTTTATAGTAAAAAATATGCAGAATGTTCATCATGTGAAAATAGAATGTGTTGAGGTTTGATGGCACAAATAAGTTTAGATTGTGGAGATGTGAGGTAATGGATGCGCTAAATGCGCAGAATTTAGAGGATACCCTTGAGCTTCAGGAAAGACCGGCAGAAGTAGATGAGAAAGATTGGAAGAATATAAATAGGACGGTATGTGGTATCATTAGGTCTTACTTAACACAAGATCTAAAGTATGATGTGATGAGTGAGACTTCTGTGAAGTCAATTTGGGAGATTCCAGTGAGCAAGTACTTAACGAAGAGCGTCGAGAACTGCTTACATTTGAAGAGGAAACTTTACTGTTTTCAGTTGAAGAGAGGAACCTCCATTAGTAATCACATCAACATCTACATAAAGCTTCTCGCAGATTTGGCAAATTTGGATGTAGTGATCGATGATGAAGACAAGGTGTTGGATATTATTGAGTTTTCTCCCTGATGAGGGATACGAGACTTTTATACTTATATTGATCAATAAGAGAACATCTCTTAGCTACAAGGAAGTAACTACTGCTCTTGTGAATCTCGAACTGAGAAGGAAGGATAAAGAGTGTTCTACCATGAGACATCAGCAGAGATATTAGCCGCGAGAGGAAGTAATCCAAACCGAAGAAAAGAAAATCAGCAAAAATCTAATTAGAAGCTCATGGTTGGTAATCGTAAATTGGAAAAGGATTAGTATTCTTTCTGTAAAGAGAAAGAACACTACAAAGTGATTGTCTAAAGCTTAATAAGTCGAAGAAGGAGGCCAATGTTGTGAAGTTGGATGGTAATAATTCTGGCTCTTCTTACTTTTCACTTTCTATTACTCCATCAGGTTGTCATTCAGATGCGTCTGAGTGGGTATTGGATACGGGCTTTACCTACCACATTTACTCCAGAAGGGAGTTGTTTGCTAGGTTTGAGGAGCTGGATGGCGGTTTGATGTCCATAGGAGACGATCACACATGTCGGTTGGCCGTTAATGGTACAATTCGTATCAGAATGTATGATGGGACATTGAGAAAGTTAAAAGAGGTGAGATATATTCCTAGCATGACAAAGAATAGAATCTCAGTTGGAGTTTTAGAAGCAGAGGGCCTCAAAGGGACTCCTAGAGAAGGCGTTCTCAAGATGTCAAGCGACTCGTTGGTAGTTCTGAAAGCCACTAGACGCAATAACGTGTACTACTTGATGGGTAGTGAAGTTACTAGATTGGCATCTTTAAGACAATTGAATGGCGATTCTACCACATCATGGCACAATGGCCGTCAAGCATTGGTAGGTGCATCAACCTGCAATTTGGAAGCACGTTACAGTAGCGTTCTAGACTAAAAGAAGGTGAAATTCAGCACTGATACTCACATTGCATGGCCTTCTTGATTTGAGTCACGTGGATGTTTTGTGTTCTACAAAGAATGTATCACTTGGAGGACATTCGGACTTTGGTATACCCTATGAGACAGAGAGTTGAAGTCCTAGAGTTGTTAGTGAAGTAGAAGAATCTGATGGAAAATCAGACAGGTAGGAAGATCGACATGCTACAGTATAATCATGTTGAAGAGTACAAGGATTCTTTCCTGTAATTTGGTGAGAACAATCATATTGTTACCTACTTCGCAAATGGAAAAGATGGTGTAGTCAAAGAGATGAATTGTGCCTTGCTGGAGAAGGTTCAACATTTGTTGTCTAATACATCATTGGACAAATCATTTTGGATTAAGGCGATTGTATATTCTAATCACCTCTTGAATAGGTTACCGAAGATTGTGATAGGAGGTATGACTCCCTTAGAGATTTGATCAGGTGGAGCTGCTTGATTGAGACTTTTTACCTGCACACAAAATAATGAAGTTTAGATTGAGAAGTAAAGGTGTGCAAGGTGCTCAATTCTAATCCGCTGTAGCAATGTGCTATGCGGGTCGTGATCCTCAGGGAGGGACTAGCGATGGAAGCTTTGTCAATAAGTTATCTCTAAAGTTTTTATTATTTTAATGTTAAGTTAGAAAGAAAGAAGATGGAGAAGAAGAAGTGATATTTACAATGGAAGTGAAGAAAAGAAATTGAGAATATGATAGTGTGAGATCTAAACTAAAGAAATAAAAAGAAAGAAACTATAACACGTATAAACCTCTTCTACCTTGCTTACCTTTGAACCATTGCGACGATTTACCTTTTCTTGGAAGGCATACAAGTATGGCGTATAGGATCGTCTGCCTTCTTGATCTACACTATGAAAATAAAAGACAAACTATGAAGACTTATTCATCGCCATAGGCCATCAAGGGCTCTTCTTCGGCTAGGCAGTCTCGAAGCAATTGGTTCTCATGGTGAGCAAGACATTAGAGAAACAACAATAGAAGAAAACAAAAACTGAGATACACAAGAATCAACAAGAATAAAAGAACATAACATAATAAAAAAAGAACGAACCTCGATTCGATTTATTTAACAACGGCGGAAAAGCAAAACTTACACCGATTGTCACCCTCAGTACAAGTAGATCTCCTTCCTCCATGAGAACATCATCTCCTCTCAGTTTACAAAAAGAAAAATAGAAATTACAAAAGAGAAAAGAATCTAAAATAGAAGAAGAAAGCCTAAAACCCTAGATTTGGCCCTCTGGCTCTGCCTCTGGACTTCCTTCTCGGTTGCACTGCAGGGGATATTTATAGGAGCAGAAGGAGGTAGAGTCCCAGTCGAAGTCGTCCACGAAGGCGGTTCCCTGGATATGACTGAATTGCCGCGAAAACGCGGCTTGGGCCGCGTTGCCGCGTTTCCGCGGCCATACAGTGTCGGTTGGCCATGCGCTTTGGCGCGTGACTTCTCCTGGTCCGTTCATCTGGGCGTTTCCTTCTGGAAGCTGCATCCTGGCTCTTAATCTTTGGATTGGATATAACTTGGGAGTCAAGTTACCTAAATCCCAAATCTTTTATCCACAAATTTGTGATCTTAATTTCTCCTTCTTTAGCTTTTATCCTCATCTGCAAGTTTTTAGGGTTGAATAGAAGTCTATCCTTCCCTCTTCTTTAATATTTGCAACTTTGGCCTTGTGTATTTGCAATTTCGGCAATTGATATTTGCAACTTTTACATTGGGCTTGAATATGGGCTTTTGGGCTTCTTTTTAGGCTTTATTTCTTTATTTTAATATTTCGAGGCCTGCACACAATAAATCATAAAATATTAGTAAATGTGCAGAATTATAGGAATAAATATGAAAATGTGATGGTAAATATAATGATAAAAATGCACTTTTCACTACCAATCACACCCCCACACTTATCTTTTTGCTCGTCCTCGAGTAAAAATCAAAGAGAAAAAGAAAAGAAAAAGAAAAGAAAAATTAATCTAGCCTAACTCACTTTCGTAAGAATCACGGTTGCACTTAGCATGTGCAACAAGCCGTTAAACCCCTAGGTTACCCTAGAGGACGAGTGTTGTCTCGTGAGGGTTTTCAACGGATTACACCCATAAAATCCATAAAAAGGAAAATATTTGAAATACTTTTGAAAAGACTAAGTAGTCTATAAGTTTTAGGATTATCATTTTTATTCATTCTTTAAACTTTAATCTTAATAAAGTCAATTGTTATCCATTTTAGGTAAGGATCAAAATTGAACTTCTAATATAGTCTTTTTCGTTACCAAAAATCATATGCATCCTTATGAATTTATACTAGGAATTCCTTAACTTGGACTCTCATGCCCCTTTATTAGTTATTTATTTATATATACTTTTTTTTTGATATGTATAACTCATCTAATTTTCTTTCGTGTAAGTATCAAGCCTTCTTGAGGCCCTCATACCTAACTAATTGACTATTAGATGTGTTAGTACATATATAATTAATTTTTTCTTAATTTCCTTAGGCTTTCTAATCCACCCATGTAACGAACTTAAAGTCGATGACTCCCAAACCGTTAGTTTTAGGGCACCAGGTGAGAAAATACCCCGCGGACTCAAATTCGAGTGAAATAGGCCCCAAAACTAAGGACTTTATTTTATTTATTCACCTTTAGGCATGAATACATATGCTTCTTGAGGCACATGTATCAGCTTAATTAGTGATTTTCTTTTTTTTATTTGTTATTTTTTATATATATATGAGGCACAAAGATCTTCGTCTTAGAATCCTAGATATGCATTAGGTATGCAAATTTCATTAAGGTAAAAATCAAGACTAATTAATTATTCAATTTCTCCTCCTATACCTAACATTTAAACAATTTATTTATTTTGACCAGTTTTTAGAAATCCTAATCATGATTTTCCTAATCCTTAAAACTAACTTAGATTTCTTTCAAAAGATAAGTCAAAATATTGTCCTTTTTATAAGTTTATTTTATTTTTTTATTAGTAGATTTTTGTTAGTTTCTACCTATGTTAGTAAAGCCCACCCCCACACTTATCTTATGCATTGTCCTCAATGTATGAATGAATGCATATATGCATGAAAAAGAATAAGGGAAGGCAGAAGTTACCTTAAGGTGGTGGTTCCGGTGGTGGTCTAATTGGGCCAAGCGTTGCTACCCAATACATAATATTTGGTGGAACCCACCAGAATTTCTCTTACATAACCCACTAAAATGTATGTATAATCATTTTTTAACATTTCCACCCCATCAAATTTCTAAATTCCATAATTAGTTTCAGAGTCAATTGTGTCAACCTCCTTGTCCCAAAATGGAGTATGAAAAGATGGAATGATTGACTTGGACGTGGAAAGTACGGGAACGAATACCGACTCAGGAAAGAAACTCAAATCAAGTAATGGCTCAGGAGTCGGGCTAGGTTCAGGAAGTGGGTCCAATTCAATAAGTTGAAGCTCAAGTCCACAATAATCTTCCCTCAATGGAATGTGACTCAATGGTGGTGATTCAAGTTCAGGAATGATATGAGTGGGGATCAAAACTGACTCAAAAATATTACCTAAGTCGGGTAACAAAACAGGAGTCAATAATGATTCGGGAATTTGAACTTGATCATAGATTTGAGAATCTAGGTCACATATCTCATTGAGTTCAATCTCATAAAAATAAGAACTTGCCAATTTATCCATGGGACTTTCAAATTGCACAATTGGTCAAGTTCAATATGATCATCAAAAATGGGTGATTCAAATTCATGATGAATTGGCACAGGATCCAATGTTGACTCGGGAAAAGTAAAATCAGGTGAGACACCGGAGTCATTATTGAATCAGGAAGTAGAATTGAATCATCAGGTGGGAGATCATGATCATATTCATGCTCAAGTTCTATTTCAGGAAAGGAAGAACTTGCCAAACTATCAAAAGTTGGAGTTTCGACAAGTTCAAATGATGGCACTGAAGTAGAATCTTGTTGTCCAAAGCAACTTGGTTCGTCGGCTCTAAGCGAGTGGTCAGCGATATCAGAAATGGCCGAACGGTGAGAACGTAAAGATTGAACCATCATATCTATATCATGATCACGGGCTAATCTAGCCTGAGTCATGGCTGCAAGCATCCTTTCATAGTTGATAGGTGCATCATGTTGTGATTGGACTTGAAAGGATGAAGTGTAATTGTGATGAGTTGTGAGTCGGTGGACTCACGCATAATCATGTCTGCGATTGATGGTAATTGTTGCTTGGACTCATGCATACTTATCATTTCCCCGATAGATGGTATTCTATTCTGAATGGGTGGATCAGAGTATAACTCTTAGGAATATTGTGGACAAGGTGGAGACGGAGGACAAGTCGGTTGAAAATTGGACTCGGGGGAAGCGAAACCCATGAACTCTGTGAAGAGTTGAAAGTATGAAATTATGGTCATAAGATGGGGAGTATGGGTTATAATCATTCGGATAAGACCATTCCGGCACACTAGATTGGTCAAAGTTATGATATGCCGGGTTGGTAATGTCCGAAAATGAGTTAGGTGTGTAATATGGATTAAAGTTGGAAAAATTATATGCCATATCACACAAAACAAACAAAAGAAAAAGAAAACAAACAAATAAACAAACAAAAAAGAAAAATTCTAACCTAAGTTAGGGTAGACCTATGACCTAGACGACTCCTAACTGGTTAGACTGTCCACGGGAGGTAGGGTGCAAACTTTGACCACAAGTTAATCGCCAGGTCAGGGCAAGATTGGTGGGAGGTTTTCCGTCAAAGACGTTCCTTAATTAAATAACCACCAATCTTCGGGATTTCGGCCCTCAATCCCCTTCCTAGATACTGATTTGGCAAGAGTCAAATTCCAGCACTGTTCCCCCTTAGGATAATCTCCTAATTGAGTCCGAGATGTCCCTAGGGCCAACGTCTACTAATTTTAAGTTAGGCTTGGGTTAGTGAGTGCTTGGATATGATTTTTGGGCTAAGGAAGGGTGATGAAATCCCCACCTTATCTTGTTAATGGTTATGCCCTTATAATAAATTTGTGCAAGTGTACAAAATATGTAAATAAGATTCACTCAAAGCATCAACCAAGAGATGAGTCCTATTCTACATGCAATGCGAACGTACCTTACTCCAGCACTCTTCAACAGTAAAAATAAAGTAATTGAAAAGACACGTGCCTAATATGCAAACGTCTAATCAATTTTTATCATTAACAACAAATATTTTACTGTTGATTAATTAGCAGTAAGCAGGGTTTCACAGAACAAAGTTTAACAGAGCAGTAGACATATATTGCAATTTGCAGCAACCTGCAAAAAGATGGATCAGTAGGGAACTACTCAGGCCGCGGTTTCGCGGCAATTGCCGCGTTTCCGCATCTCTGAAGTAGGCTCTTGTGCTCTGCCTTCGAGGGCAGAGGCACAGAGTTGCTATATGTCCTTGCTGCTGTTTTTATTCATGTTCTCCAAACCTGCAAACAAAAAGAATAAAAGAATTAGTTAATAATTTTTTAGAGAAAAACTTACCGTCCCTCCCGCAACGGCGCCAATATTTTGATTGAGACTTTTTACCTGCACACAAAATAATGAAGTTTAGATTGAGAAGTAAAGGTGTGCAAGGTGCTCAATTCTAATCCGCTGTAGCAATGTGCTATGCGGGTCGTGATCCTCAAGGAGGGACTAGCGATGGAAGCTTTGTCAATAAGTTATCTCTTAAGTTTTTATTATTTTAATGTTAAGTTAGAAAGAAAGAAGATGGAGAAGAAGTGATATTTACAATGGAAGTGAAGAAAAGAAATTGAGAATATGGTAGTGTGAGATCTAAACTAAAGAAATAAAAAGAAAGAAACTATGACACGTACAAACCTCTTCTACCTTGCTTACCTTTGAACCGTTGCGACGATTTACCTTTTCTTGGAAGGCGTACAAGTATGGCGTATAGGATCGTCTGCCTTCTTGATCTATACTATGAAAATAAAAGACAAACTATGAAGACTTATTCATCGCCATAGGCCATCAAGGGCTCTTCTTCGGCTAGGCAGTCTCGAAGCAATTGGTTCTCATGGTGAGCAAGACATTAGAGAAACAACAATAGAAGAAAATAAAAACTGAGATACACAAGAATCAACAAGAATAAAAGAACATAACATAATAAAAAAAGAACGACCTCGATTCGATTTATTTAACAATGGCGGAAAAGCAAAACTTACACCGATTGTCACCCTCAGTACAAGTAGATCTCCTTCCTCCATGAGAACATCATCTCCTCTCAGTTTACAAAAGGAAAAATAGAAATTATAAAAGAGAAAAGAAAATCTAAACGAGAAGAAGAAAGCTTAAAACCCTAGATTTGGCCCTCTGGCTCTGCCTCTGGACTTCCTTCTCGGTTGCACTGCAGGGGGTATTTATAGGAGCAGAAGGAGGTAGAGTCCCAGTCGAAGTCGTCCACGAAGGCGGTTCCCTGGATATGACTGAATTGTCGCGAAAACGCGGCTTGGGCCGCGTTTCCGCGACCGTACAGTGTCGGTTGGCCACGCGCTTTGGCGCGTGGCTTCTCCTGGTCCGTCCATCTGGGCGTTTCCTTCTGGAAGCTGCATCATGGCTCTTAATCTTTGGATTTGGATATAACTTGGGAGTCAAGTTACCTAAATCCCAAATCTTTTATCCACGAATTTGTGATCTTAATTTCTCCTTCTTTGGCTTTTATCCTCATCTACAAGTTTTTAGGGTTGAATAGAAGTCTATCCTTCCCTCTTCTTTATATTTACAACTTTAGCCCTTGTGTTTTGCAATTTCGGCAATTGATATTTGCAACTTTTACATTAGGCTTGAATATGGGCTTTTGGGCTTCTTTTTAGGCTTTATTT
>JAVJIF010026229.1:0-68323 GCA_038442645.1 Agave tequilana
AACAATGACAAAGACGAGTGTTTATTGCATCTCCGAGAAAAGAAGAGCATTCACTGCCTATTCCTTTAATTTTCATCTGTGTCTTTGAGACCTGGGACTAACAAAGCATCCTTTTTGTTTTGTCCTGTTTTTTTTTTTATCCAAAGAAAACGTTAATTATGAGAAAATTAGAAGAATCTGCAGTTGCTCCTTATTATCTCCCAAAACGGCACGTTAAGATACACATCCTTACAGTGCCAGTTAAAAACATTAAACAACATTCCAGCCAACAAGGATCCCCTCAAATTTGAGGTTTCCAACAATCTGTTCCCCTTTCCGAAAAGATCGTCATGGTGAAGTAATCCATTGTTCACACCAAGGTTAATCCCAGACCATCGCGCTCTTCAAATGAGCCAATAAATAACCCTTGTCTCTGTTATTTCATATAATATCACTAAGCCTAAATACAAATAAATTAGTGCTAATCTATTTCTTCACTTGTAACACATAATGCGTCCTTCAATAGCTTGTATGCTTCCATCTCTCTCCATCTCTCTCTCTCTCTCTCTCTCTCTCTCTCTCTCTGTGTGTGTGTGTGTGTGTGTGTGTGTTCTTGGAACTATAGGTACGCCATTATACCATACCGTGTACCGTCTGTTTGATAAATAACCGTGTAATATAAGCAATTCTATGGTCATTGCATGAGGCATAACCTGCGAGAGCTTGGACAACAATATTTGTGCATTTTCTATTTCATCATCAGGAAGACGTTGCGTCCTTGAGAAGATATTGTGAAGGAGCGGACATGTCAAAATTTCATGCCGCACTTAAGACATCGAGGCTGAGAAATTCGCAAACTTGGTTGAAACTGATGAATGTATTGTGGAATATCAAATAAAAATGTCTTTTATGACATTAATTTTAAAAGTAGAAGAGACACCATAAGGTGAAAAAATGAAAAAAATTGAAGAATCATCATCATCAATAAGGAGAAATGAAGAATCATCATTAATTGAAAGAAATGAAGAACCATCATCATCAATTAGAAGGTATAAAGAGTTATCATCAATTTGAAGTAATGAAAAGTCACCATGAATTGGAGAAGTTAAAGAATGATATATGCATTATTGTCATTTGTTTATGACATTAAAGTAGATGGTTAGTATTCTTATAAGGTTTTTCTTTGAAGCCTATAAAAGGTTAGTGTACCTCTTTGTTTTTTCAAGCAAATAAGTAAGAAAGAAAAATTAAATAAGATCCATTCTCTACTTAAAATTTTAGATTATACTATATTAGTCCGTAGACTAGTATACAACAATTGGTATCAGAGTCAGTTCAATTTTTTTTTCATTTCCTTTTCTCCTCATGGCCTCCACCAACAATCTCCTTAATCCACAAGTACCAAAGTTATTGAAAGATAACTATGAGATTGGTTAATTCAGATGAAAAATCTATTTGGTTTTCAAGAGTTATAAGAGCTAATCTTTAATGGGTTCAACGAACTCACACCAGAGGTAGAAGCCGCCTACAACGCCGAAGAGAAGAAGGCTCTTAGAGAGCAAAGAAAGAAGGATAGTAAGGCTCGTTTTCTACTCTATCAAGAGTTGGACGAGTCTACCTTCGAGAGAGTTACGGAAGCAACGACGAGTAAGGAAACATGGGAAATCATTGCTACCATCTACAAAGGAGTTGAGCGAGTAAAGCGAATTTGCCTCCAAACTTTGAGGGGCGATCTTGAAGTTGCTCAAATGAAAGATGAAAAAAAAATCTCCGATTATTATTCATGATTACTTCTAATTGTGAATAAAACGAGGAGAAATGGAGAGAAGATGGAGGACATTCGAGTAATGGAGAATTGCTCCAATCCCTCACATCAAAGTTCAAGAACGTGGTGGTGACAATTGAGGAGTCTAAGAATTTGAAGGAGATCTCAATAGAGAAAATTTTGGGTTCACTCCAAGTTTATAAGCAACGCATGCAAAAGAAAACTGGTTTCTTAGTATTGAAACAGGTATTAGAGTCTAAGCTGACTTTAAATTATCGAGACTCACATAGTAGAGGTCGTAGTCGTGGTAGAGGTAGGGGACGTGGTCCCCAAAAACGAACAACTCAAAACCAAGTGGAGTTTCAAAGCTTTAGAGGTCGAGAAAGAAGCAATCGGGGAAGATTTACATTTGAACGTGAAAACAACAAGAATGTCCAATGCTACATCTGTCACAAATTTGGACACTATGTCTCGGGTTGCTGGCACAGAACTTAAGATCTTACCGATCTCGCCGAAGCAATAAATGATGTAGGTAATAACTCTACTCTTCTTCTTACTCATGATGATTCAAGTGCTCAGAATGATGTTTGGTACCTTGACTCGGGTGCTAGCAACCACATGTGTTGGAAGAAAGAATTTTTCATGAAACTCGCAGAAGAAGTTCATGAAAGTATGAGCTTGAGAGATTCTTCAAAACTCCCCGTTGAAGACAAAAGGAAGATCAAAATCTACCAAAAGAATGATAAGCCCGAGTATATTTTCGATGTTTATTATATTCCTAACATGAATAGCAATATTCTCAGTATCGGTCAATTACTCAAAAGGATATAAAGTATATATAGAGAATAACCATATTTGGTTGAAAAAATGCAAAAGAAGGTCTTATAACTTCTATTATGATGACTAGAAACCGCATGTTTCCCTTGCATCTAAACACAGAGTTGAGAAGTGTTTTCAAGGACTCGTGAAGAATGAGTCATGGAGGTGGCATCTTTGCTTCAGCCATCTAAACTTTAGCGGTCTGAAGTTACTATCTGTAGCCGGTATGGTATGAGGTTTACTAACAATCATTTACTAAGTCATACCTGTGAAGTTTACATAATTGGCAAGCAAGCACGACTTCCTTTTCCCAGTGGAAAGTTGTGGAGAGCGGAGGTACCATTACAAATTGTTCATACTGACATCTGCGGAACACTAGATCCCGTCTCATTAGGAGTAATAGATAATTTACTACCTTCATTGATGATTTCAGTAGAAAGTTGTGGGTGTACATTCTTAAAGAAAAATCTGCTGCCTTTACTACCTCAAGAATTTTAAAGCCCTTGTTGAAGCGGAGAGTGGTCACAAGCTAATAACTCTCCGATCTGATCGAGGTGGTGAGTACACCTCAAATCTATTTCAAGAATAATGCAGAGAGTAAGGCATAAAGAGGCAATTTACTACTGCTTCATACTACAGCAAAATGGCATCACAGAAAGAAAGAACCGCACTATTCTTGACATGACAAGAATCATGCTCAAAGAAAATACACTGTTGAAGCAGTTTTGGGCGGAAGCTGTAGTGTGTTCAACTTATTTGCCCAACCAGTGACCGACGAAGTAAGTGAAGGGCAAGACTCCTCAAGAGGCATAGAGCAGTTACACGCTTAATATCGCACACCTACGAATTTTGGATGTGTTGCATATGCTCAAGTACCTGAAGTCAAAAGAAAGAAGCTTAACAATCATGGCGAAAATGCATTTTCATTGGATATAGCGAGGAGTCGAAGGCATACAAGCTCTACAATGTACTAACTAAGAAACTAGTGGTTAGTAGAGACGTTGTATTCAATGAAGCTGAAGCATAAAGTTGAGCAATGAAGAGACTATTAAAGAGCAACCCTGATGAATGAACCTGATGAGCCCCTATAGGAGGTTCCACCACCAGCTACACCATCATCTCCTTAATATGCTACACCATCTCTTGCAAGAGGTTCTCCATCTTCTGGGGAAGGTAATAGTAGTGAATCCTTCGTGCAAGAGATCCCATCAAAATGAGAAACCTCAGGAAGATCTATGAGCAGAAAGAAGAAGATAGAGAGAATAATCTCTTCTGCTTATATACTGATCATGAGCTGTCATGCCCCGCTTCCCAAAATACGTGGAAACGGAGTCGCGATGAGAGTCGGCGACGTATATACGCGAGGAAAATACCCCATGCATACACGCTAAGTCTAGAGTAACCTGAACAAGCTACAAAATCTACTACGATAAATCAATATCACTGCAATATGACATATAAATATCTAACACAATGATAACAGATGAATAAAGGAAAGAAAATGCAACTGAATGCGATAAAGGTAGAATCAAGAAATAACAGGAAGATAAGAGAGATGAGAATACCAGAATCAGAGAGAAACCCAAGCTCCTCACAGTATGTATGGTCTCATCGAACACCTGACAATAGAAACAAAGCGTCCAATATTTGGACGTGCAAATTCAGAGTCGTCAGAAAGCGACCTAGTGAGTATGTGTGTAAAGAGGACTGCTCGTGCATATAAACAATATGCAGAGAATAATAACAAGATAAACTGCAAATATAAGATAACTAAATAACATGATAAACAAACAACTGAATAATAATAACATGAATAAGCATGTAGATAAAAGACAAGTAAAATAACTGTAAACAAACAGCTGATGTCATGATGTGTAACGTAGCATATGTCACTAGTCTAGCATACAAATCTGGTCATGTGTACAATCATATGTCTAACATAGTTATATATATATACAGTCGGGTGGTTATGGTCAGTCACAATGCATTAACAGTTCATTATTATTTATTATGTCAGCGAACACCAATTACCACCTGTAATAGACACATCCCATACTGCGCCTACTACACGTATCAATCAGGGTCCTTAGTTATTGAAACTGATTAGTTGGAGACATTATTCATGCTTTAGGTGGGTCCCATACATACCCGGGATCATGGCCACAGTTTCCTGGCTCTGAACCAGACTGTACCGCTAGGTACTCAGTAACAGTAATAGTAATCTCACTATGAAAACAGTGGAACAATAACAGTACAGATGGGATGTCAGTCATCCCCCAGGAACCCTGCAGTGGAACCCTCAGTCGGCTGCGCAAGCTGTATCCTAGGTCTACCCAAAATACAGACGCTATCTCCTCCATCAATTTTCCCAATCCCAGTGTAAGTTGTTCAATTACTTTATTATTGAATTCAGTAAAAACAATCAATACTCATGTTACCTGTAACGCCCCGATCCTGGCGGATACGGAGACATTACTGCAACGTATATACGCAAGTCAGAAGTATCTTCACGTATATACGCTAAGCATCAGTACAGGCAAGAATCAGAGTACGGAAGCAAGTGGTGCATTATACATTCCAACAATGAGTACAATTACAGAGTCATCACCAGAGGTGATCTGATATTACAATAATATTACATCACCAGAATGGCGCAATTGCGGGAATACAGGGGATGTACAAGAGTAAACAGTATAAATGGCGCTCACGAGTTTACTAAGGGAAAACTCGAGAGGCACACAGGGGGCCTGGAAGGATGTGGCTCTGAACAGTCTGCTGGAGATCCACGCTACAGCTGCGCTACTCTGATCAGCAACAGGGAGAATCCACATGCTCCAAGCTCCAAAACCTGGACATGAGAATCCAGGGGAGTCAGATGAAACTCCCCAGGCGAGTGGTAGGCAAAAGCCAAGTGGCGAGCAAGGATAGGCACATGTGTAACGATAAAACCGAATCATAGTTATGCATTGAAAACCGTGTCGTGAACAAGAGCATGTATAAGCAGGTGTGAACAGGTATAGCATGATAATCATAAAACTGGAATTCTGTTATAAAACCCGATGAAAGCATTTGTGGCAAATCACACGACGGTCATAACAGGAGTGCATAGCAGGCACAATGGGAGTCACAACAGGAATACATAGCTGGAATCATGACAGGGATAACAAGAGTCATAACAGGCGTCACTCGATATCTCCTAAACTAATATAAAACCGATAAAAACCGATAAAACCGAGTAAAGCCGATTACGAGCAAAACCAATCGTAAACACTTAGGTTAGGCTCCATGAGACTAGTACATCGAAGGAATAATCCAAACAAGGAAACCCTCATCTATATACCTTTATCTCATGTCACCGTAATCCAAGCGCATACAATCCGAGTTACAAAACAACACAACAGATTCACATAGCTTATTATTATTATTATTGGGGCCGCCTAAGTTCCAAGCTTCAGTATGTGTCCCATTCCACATACTTCCACTCACAACTTATATAGCCAGTTATTTGGAAACTGATAAAGTTCGATGGATCATGTTCCGGATGGGCCCCGTACATGCCCGGGACAACGGTTCAGGAGTATCCGGTGCTGAGCCGGAACGTACCGCTAGGTACCGGGACTTATGGACGCCCGAACAGGAATAGAGTATCGCAGATCCCATAGAAATAGGTCTAGGGCGTGTGCATACTCGGCAGGAATAATCAGGAGTAGGGGTGCCAGCACACCCCACGGAATCCCTGGTGGCCGCCAGGTGATCCCTCAAGTATGTGGCCACGCGTGACTCGATAGTGCCACCATGAACATGATTAATCAGGGCCCATCAGTTTCCCCAAACCAGGTGCAAGTTGTCAATATTAACAGATTACGGAATAACGGGTCATGACAGGAAATAGCCCTACAGATTCAAGAGGTGGCCCCCACAGATTCAAGAGGTGGCCCCCACCGTGTATGGTGTGGCACTTTGTTCCATGTGGCACTTTGTTCTGAGGGGATGGATTCTAGAGGTGGCCCCCACAGATTCAAGAGGTGGCCCCCACCGAATATGGTGTGGCACTTTGCTCTGTGTGGCACTTAGTTCCATTCAGGATAACAAGTCAGGATTCCCGTAATGTGATAATCACAAGTCAAGTATTAATATAACAGGAGGCAGGAGACAGGTAACCAATCATGTCAAGAGGTTGAAATCAGTCTGGTGGCAAGTCATGTCATAACAAGGGGTCTTGCTAAGTAGTAGCATGTCAGGTGGTCAGGTAATATAAACAGGTATTAAATAGTAACATGAATGTAACAGGTATATGATAAAGTAATAGCTGAGCATAACCAAGCGGAGCTGCGGGACCTGACGGTCTCAATCACTGATAGTGAGTGACCGGAGGCTGAAGACCGAGAGACCTGCCGGCCCCAATCACCTCTCTTTCGAGATAGTGAGTGACCGGAGGCTGAACTGAGAAACCTGTCGGTCCCAATCACTTCTCTTTCGAGATAGTGAGTGACCAGAGGTTGAAGGGTCCGAGAGCACCTGCAATGTTAGTACCACATGAAATAAGAAAGCCAAGAATAAAGCGAGATCACTCGTATAATCAATGAAAATAGGAAGTCAAGAGGATAGCGAGAACACTCGCCTAAATCACCGGAAAGCCGAAAGGTCCGAAATCCACGGAACTCGGAACGCGCCATAATTATGGAAGGAGAGAGTGCGCGGGTTTTGAAAGTGAGACGCGAGGGTTCGCAGACGCGGGAGTTAGCGTCGCGAAAATAACAGACACGGGAATAGTAGACGCGAGGCTTGCGTCGCAAGAATGGCAAACGCGGGAATAGCAGACGCGGGAGTCGCGTTGCAAGAATGGCAAACGCGGGAATAGCAGACGCGGGGTCCGCGTCGCATAGATGCCACAAACGCGAGGCTCGAGGCCTGTGTTTAAATCAGGGCATGAGAATGCGGACGCGAGGATAAACTCCGCGTCACGCCAACAAGGACAGAACACAGACGCGGGCACTTAGCTTCGCGTCGTGTTGACATGAGAAGGACGCATACGCGAGTATGGCTCCGCGTTGCATCAATACAATAACGCGAAGGCCGCGTTAAGGGATGGCCTAGACGCAGGAGGTAAACTCCGCGTTTTTAACCGACAGGGATGGTCCAACTCCAAATCCAAACCATTAAATGGTGGAAGTGGAATACATATCGACCCGACTAAGGGAAGTTCGGCCCCAATCCAAAAGGAGGGTACCGGCCCTAAGTCTTGCCAACGGAGAAGAACGCAGACGCGGACGTGGGTTCTGTGTCGCATTTATCACAAGAAGAACATAGACGCGGGAATGGGCTCCGCGTTGCATTGATCGTTGTCGCCGAATATCACTAAATCGATCACCGGAATAATCGCGAATGATTACCGGAATGATCTTCGGTGATATTACCGACGAAAAGGAGCTCGGCCCAATCCAAAAGGAGGGGCCGGCCCTAGAAGAGATGATGGGGTGGTTAAGGCTTTTGATGAAGTGGTGAAGAGAGATAATGAAATGAAATGGAGAAGGAAGGGTATTTATAGAGGTTTGGAATTTGGGAAGGTGATGCAAATAAACAAAAGAGAGGGGCTATTTGCAAAGTGGGGAGGTGAGGTGTTTCTCTTGGCCAATCATGGCCTGCCATGGTGAGGGGTGAGGTGGAGATATTTGTGGTGGTGTGTTGGAGAAGCTTTGGAGAAGCTTATGGAGGAAGCTTGGAGAAGCTTAGGGTGGAAGGAAAAGGAAGCTTGTGGTGGAAGCTAAAGGAAAGAAAGAAAATAGGAAAAGGAAAAGAAAATGGAAAAGAGAAGATATTCTCTTGGAAGTAAAAGTGGAAATAATTATAGTGGCGGATTCCCGGGATTCGGTTGCGGATGCGGAAATCTTTCGGGAAAATACCGGAATCGTCCGAAATTCAAGTATCTCGGAACGACCCGAAATAATTACCAAAATCAAGAATATAATACTAAGTATCATAGTGAAATCCGTTTTAAGAAATACTTTATAGTTTTAAAACTAAAAATCCCAGAATCAGTTATCTACCGACTCCGTTGGAATTTTCATAAATTCATAAAATTCTCAGAAAAAGTATTTAGATAGAAAATATGATTCTAAGAAATAAAGTCTAAAGGACCTTCTAGAAATTTCTAACTGTTTGTGAATTAAAAATCCGAGAATCGATCAGCGACACTGGTCGACACCGGTTTTGAAGATTTTCATTTTAATTCCAGAAAAATCTAGAAAATCATAGAAAATATATAATATTGGAAAATGACATTTAAAACTAAAATCGGTCAATTCTAATTATCAGAATGTCTAAATCGAGTAATACTCTAGGATCGGGCCTTCGGTTCAGACTAGGGCTGACTCCAAGACCACGAATCCAAATCCAAGACAAAACAACCATATAAGGAATTCATAATACAGAATAATTACAGGAAGTAAATCGAAAAATACGATCGAAAATCTGAATACGCAACTAAGTACGTATTCCGGGAACGGGGTATTACAATCCACCCACCTTACAAAAATTGCGTCCTCGCAATTTCGTTAAGGGGTAAATTGAATACAAAGGGGACAGCGGTGGAATTTATACCAATTAAGATATGAAGCACTAGAGGTAGGGCTCTCAAGTCGACTGAACAATAATCATCCTCCGCACTTCCGGCTGTATAAATCTTCGAATAATGCTAAATAATACTGCTGATGTCGTGGCTGTGAAATAAATAAGCCAGAATACCGAAGACAAAGAAAACCCTGATAGTCCTGAGCATAATAATAAAGAAGACCGATAATTAAGAATCCCGAATACCAGGCATCAATCACTCTGAACGATATAGTAGAGAATGTAGAATATCCGTAGAGAATTCCGACTGCTGACTTCTGAAAGATAGCCAGATCAAGATCGATCTGGAGAATACCAAGCTTCATAGAATTCACCGAAGGGATCACATAATAGCTTCATGCAGAACCAGCCACTACCTCTCTAGTCTAGTCATATCTTAAGATAGTATAAGGCTTCATAAAACCAAAACCGGGGAAAGGTGGAAGAGATTAGAAATCAAAGGAAAGATGATCAAGAAAATAGATAACTCTGTACTTGTAGTTGGATTGTATAACCAGGACTCATGCATTCCAGTTGCAAATTTCTTTACCATTAATTTGCCATCTGGACGTACTGAGGAGGTGAGAGCCTAAGCTCTGATACCAACCTGTAACGCCCCGATCCTGGCGGATACGGAGACATTACTGCAACGTATATACGCAAGTCAGAAGTATCTTCACGTATATACGCTAAGCATCAGTACAGGCAAGAATCAGAGTACGGAAGCAAGTGGTGCATTATACATTCCAACAATGAGTACAATTACAGAGTCATCACCAGAGGTGATCTGATATTACAATAATATTACATCACCAGAATGGCGCAATTGCGGGAATACAGGGGATGTACAAGAGTAAACAGTATAAATGGCGCTCACGAGTTTACTAAGGGAAAACTCGAGAGGCACACAGGGGGCCTGGAAGGATGTGGCTCTGAACAGTCTGCTGGAGATCCACGCTACAGCTGCGCTACTCTGATCAGCAACAGGGAGAATCCACATGCTCCAAGCTCCAAAACCTGGACATGAGAATCCAGGGGAGTCAGATGAAACTCCCCAGGCGAGTGGTAGGCAAAAGCCAAGTGGCGAGCAAGGATAGGCACATGTGTAACGATAAAACCGAATCATAGTTATGCATTGAAAACCGTGTCGTGAACAAGAGCATGTATAAGCAGGTGTGAACAGGTATAGCATGATAATCATAAAACTGGAATTCTGTTATAAAACCCGATGAAAGCATTTGTGGCAAATCACACGACGGTCATAACAGGAGTGCATAGCAGGCACAATGGGAGTCACAACAGGAATACATAGCTGGAATCATGACAGGGATAACAAGAGTCATAACAGGCGTCACTCGATATCTCCTAAACTAATATAAAACCGATAAAAACCGATAAAACCGAGTAAAGCCGATTACGAGCAAAACCAATCGTAAACACTTAGGTTAGGCTCCATGAGACTAGTACATCGAAGGAATAATCCAAACAAGGAAACCCTCATCTATATACCTTTATCTCATGTCACCGTAATCCAAGCGCATACAATCCGAGTTACAAAACAACACAACAGATTCACATAGCTTATTATTATTATTATTGGGGCCGCCTAAGTTCCAAGCTTCAGTATGTGTCCCATTCCACATACTTCCACTCACAACTTATATAGCCAGTTATTTGGAAACTGATAAAGTTCGATGGATCATGTTCCGGATGGGCCCCGTACATGCCCGGGACAACGGTTCAGGAGTATCCGGTGCTGAGCCGGAACGTACCGCTAGGTACCGGGACTTATGGACGCCCGAACAGGAATAGAGTATCGCAGATCCCATAGAAATAGGTCTAGGGCGTGTGCATACTCGGCAGGAATAATCAGGAGTAGGGGTGCCAGCACACCCCACGGAATCCCTGGTGGCCGCCAGGTGATCCCTCAAGTATGTGGCCACGCGTGACTCGATAGTGCCACCATGAACATGATTAATCAGGGCCCATCAGTTTCCCCCAAACCAGGTGCAAGTTGTCAATATTAACAGATTACGGGAATAACGGGTCATGACAGGAAATAGCCCTACAGATTCAAGAGGTGGCCCCACAGATTCAAGAGGTGGCCCCCACCGTGTATGGTGTGGCACTTTGTTCCATGTGGCACTTTGTTCTGAGGGGATGGATTCTAGAGGTGGCCCCCACAGATTCAAGAGGTGGCCCCCACCGAATATGGTGTGGCACTTTGCTCTGTGTGGCACTTAGTTCCATTCAGGATAACAAGTCAGGATTCCCGTAATGTGATAATCACAAGTCAAGTATTAATATAACAGGAGGCAGGAGACAGGTAACCAATCATGTCAAGAGGTTGAAATCAGTCTGGTGGCAAGTCATGTCATAACAAGGGGTCTTGCTAAGTAGTAGCATGTCAGGTGGTCAGGTAATATAAACAGGTATTAAATAGTAACATGAATGTAACAGGTATATGATAAAGTAATAGCTGAGCATAACCAAGCGGAGCTGCGGGACCTGACGGTCTCAATCACTGATAGTGAGTGACCGGAGGCTGAAGACCGAGAGACCTGCCGGCCCCAATCACCTCTCTTTCGAGATAGTGAGTGACCGGAGGCTGAACTGAGAAACCTGTCGGTCCCAATCACTTCTCTTTCGAGATAGTGAGTGACCGGAGGTTGAAGGGTCCGAGAGCACCTGCAATGTTAGTACCACATGAAATAGGAAAGCCAAGAATAAAGCGAGATCACTCGTATAATCAATGAAAATAGGAAGTCAAGAGGATAGCGAGAACACTCGCCTAAATCACCGGAAAGCCGAAAGGTCCGAAATCCACGGAACTCGGAACGCGCCATAATTATGGAAGGAGAGAGTGCGCGGGTTTTGAAAGTGAGACGCGAGGGTTCGCAGACGCGGGAGTTAGCGTCGCGAAAATAACAGACACGGGAATAGTAGACGCGAGGCTTGCGTCGCAAGAATGGCAAACGCGGGAATAGCAGACGCGGGAGTCGCGTTGCAAGAATGGCAAACGCGGGAATAGCAGACGCGGGAGTCGCGTTGCAAGAATGGCAAACGCGGGAATAGCAGACGCGGGGTCCGCGTCGCATAGATGCCACAAACGCGAGGCTCGAGGCCTGTGTTTAAATCAGGGCATGAGAATGCGGACGCGAGGATAAACTCCGCGTCACGCCAACAAGGACAGAACACAGACGCGGGCACTTAGCTTCGCGTCGTGTTGACATGAGAAGGACGCATACGCGAGTATGGCTCTGCGTTGCATCAATACAATAACGCGAAGGCCGCGTTAAGGGATGGCCTAGACGCAGGAGGTAAACTCCGCGTTTTTAACCGACAGGGATGGTCCAACTCCAAATCCAAACCATTAAATGGTGGAAGTGGAATACATATCGACCCGACTAAGGGAAGTTCGGCCCCAATCCAAAAGGAGGGTACCGGCCCTAAGTCTTGCCAACGGAGAAGAACGCAGACGCGGACGTGGGTTCTGTGTCGCGTTTATCACAAGAAGAACATAGACGCGGGAATGGGCTCCGCGTTGCATTGATCGTTGTCGCCGAATATCACTAATCGATCACCGGAATAATCGCGAATGATTACCGGAATGATCTTCGGTGATATTACCGACGAAAAGGAGCTCGGCCCCAATCCAAAAGGAGGGGCCGGCCCTAGAAGAGATGATGGGGTGGTTAAGGCTTTTGATGAAGTGGTGAAGAGAGATAATGAAATGAAATGGAGAAGGAAGGGTATTTATAGAGGTTTGGAATTTGGGAAGGTGATGCAAATAAACAAAAGAGAGGGGGCTATTTGCAAAGTGGGGAGGTGAGGTGTTTCTCTTGGCCAATCATGGCCTGCCATGGTGAGGGGTGAGGTGGAGATATTTGTGGTGGTGTGTTGGAGAAGCTTTGGAGAAGCTTATGGAGGAAGCTTGGAGAAGCTTAGGGTGGAAGGAAAAGGAAGCTTGTGGTGGAAGCTAAAGGAAAGAAAGAAAATAGGAAAAGGAAAAGAAAATGGAAAAGAGAAGATATTCTCTTGGAAGTAAAAGTGGAAATAATTATAGTGGCGGATTCCCGGGATTCGGTTGCGGATGCGGAAATCTTTCGAGAAAATACCGGAATCGTCCGAAATTCAAGTATCTCGGAACGACCCGAAATAATTACCAAAAATCAAGAATATAATACTAAGTATCATAGTGAAATCCGTTTTAAGAAATACTTTATAGTTTTAAAACTAAAAATCCCGGAATCAGTTATCTACCGACTCCGTTGGAATTTTCATAAATTCATAAAATTCTCAGAAAAAGTATTTAGATAGAAAATATGATTCTAAGAAATAAAGTCTAAAGGACCTTCTAGAAATTTCTAACTGTTTGTGAATTAAAAATCCGAGAATCGATCAGCGACACTGGTCGACACCGGTTTTGAAGATTTTCATTTTAATTCCAGAAAAATCTAAAAAATCATAGAAAATATATAATATTGGAAAATGACATTTAAAACTAAAATCGGTCAATTCTAATTATCAGAATGTCTAAATCGAGTAATACTCTAGGATCGGGCCTTCGGTTCAGACTAGGGCTGACTCCAAGACCACGAATCCAAATCCAAGACAAAACAACCATATAAGGAATTCATAATACAGAATAATTACAGGAAGTAAATCGAAAAATACGATCGAAAATCTGAATACGCAACTAAGTACGTATTCCGGGAACGGGGTATTACATTACCTATAACACTGGGACGATGCGGTGACAGTAACGATAACAGTACAGTAACGGTCAATCAGTAATCGTATACACGGTGAACAATATCAATAACAGTGAACGGTAACAGTAACTGTGTATACGATGAACAATAGGACTGTACAGGGTGTTACGGTCAAACAATCCTTTCCCAGTAACTTTCAGTAACATGAATTTAAACAGTAACAGTCATGTACCTCTAGTCAATATACAATCTCATATTAAACTGATCAAGATCATATCCACTGACATTATATCTGTAACTAATCCATCAACCAACAGTCTCTATACAATCATCGTAAACAGTAAGTATCAATCCGTATCGAGTAATCTGGTACAATAAACTACTGTCTCAATATATCAATAATCAGTAATCAGTCTCTCCCTATCAATCTACTCTGATCCTCAAGTCATCGATATATACATCCTCTGAGTCATCGATATATCCAAATTCAATAACTGAAATGCTACATGTTCTGATGCATATAATCAAATCCTTATATTTCAATTCGATCAAGATTATCACACACTCTCACTCTATCAAGGTCAATCATAGGATCCCAAAGTCAAGTAACATATCAGATATATATCTAAGATCTATCAGGTCAGGTCAATTCAATCAATACCTATTTCTCAAAACCAGATCCATCCAACTATAGCCAAGATCATAACTATAAGGGTAGAGTCCTCAATCCATAAGAAATCTAGAAACAGTCGGAACTAAAGATAGTCGACTAGGGTTGGAAGCAAGTCAACTAGTATAGAAGGTTTGGCTGGGTTAGTCGACTAGTATACCTGCTTGTGTGTATGATCAGGGCTTTATAACAATTTTCTAAAATATACGAAAATGGTAGATATTATACTCGTTATCATCAAGATATGTCACCAAATAATATGACGGAAAATCACTTCACATAGTATAGTTATCTAACCTCTTTCAATGATCCATCAACCTCAAAATCAACATGTATATTCCTTCTAAGATTTATCACAGCTATATCAGTTACAAGGTCAAGTCCGGTCTACAGTATATCAATATTAGGCCTAAGTCCATAATGGCGATCTACTAACACATGAAATGATACTCATACAAACTCCTATCAACTAGATATGCAAAGTGTACAGTCATTGGCGTCATATAAAATAGTACATGATATCATACTAGTCCAATATGTTAGACGGTCAAATAAAATGATATAGTTAACATGTAAACAAGACAGGCATCAATAAATAAAGAAAACACAAGGGCGAACACTCACATAAAATGACGCGATTTTGTAACCGAATCGCGGTCTGATCTTCACTGCATGAACCAATACTGATCTACGGATCATCGCATGGGCCGGTCTTCGAATCGCCTGTGCATCGGGTCCACAACGAGTACGAATCCGGATCGGGTCCGGGTCTCCTGAAGCTGGGTTCGGATCTCACCAAACGGGTACGAAATACTGTAGCACACAACCAACACATACATATAAATATAATTACACGATTAACACCCACACATGCATACGGACACATACGTGTACACCCACGTACACATACATACATATAAAAGTATATACATGCATGCAAACATTAATGGACAACACCTATCCACGCATATACATCATGGATACACATGCATGCATACACCACTCACGCACACACCAACGCACATTAATATAAGTACATACACCAATATATATACATATAATATACATACGCACATAACACATATACCCACACATAAATACCTATATACGAGTATACGCATATGTATATACATACATTAAAACACATACACAACTACCCACGCACACACACACTTGCACGCATGCATATAAATCCTTACAAACACTATCCTATTTCATTACAAATGCATTGGTACACATATTTACACATTTACCCTACCAACATAATTCATGTATGCATATCCATATATTAAAGAGAGGAGAGAAAAGGGGACTCACATAATGTGGCAAGACTTTGCGGCGCGCCGACGGAGACTCTGGCAGAGGCGTTGGGGTCGCGGAGGATGTCGTTGGATAGAGAATATTGCCGTGAAGGGCGTGGGTGCGTTCGTCCTCGCCGACGGTGATCAACGGCGTCTCACGGAGTGGCAGAAAATGGCATCCCACACACAATGAAACACACATGAATTAATATACACCCATTTGCATTCATTAATCCCAAAACACTAGCATAATCATCATAATATCATCATAGTTAAAATACCACATATATCTCAATTATATGAAGAGAGAGGGGGCTTACGCATGGTGGAGGAGGGTACTGGTTGATCTTGAATATGGAGGTGTAGTTGCACAATGGAGAGGTGTGCTCGGCTGGCAGGTTGCGCGGCCAACGAAGGAGAGGGTGGAAGCCGCGGAGGGGTCCGATGGCCACCAAAGTGCCCACGGAGAAGTTTGCGGGCTGTCAGAGTTGCCGTCATGCTCCGGGAGGACTCCGGCTGCAGGCGTGGAGGAAATTTGCTGCTGCTGTGGGCTATCCGAGGGGGTGGGGGACTCGGCAATGGGCAGCCAAGGGAGGAGGCGTGCAGCACTGGGCAGGCCGGGTGCTCGGCCTAGAGACATGGGTTCAGCATGGTACATGGGTTCAGCATGGTTTCAAGAAGGATGGAGGCGCAGAGGAGTGGGTTGTCGGGCCATGGAGATCAGGGTGATCGACTTGTTGCTTGGGGAAGATGTGCAAAGGCAGAGATAAAGGGAAAAAGGAGAAGAATAAGACTGGGTTTTAGGATATGATTATGAAGATGAGATTAAGATTATATAGTTAGGATTTGAATCTTGTTAGTTAGGATTTAATTTCTTAGTTGAGATTAGAATTAGGATTGAATGGATAGGATTTGTATTTGAACTAATAGGTTAATGGGTTTCGGGTAGGAACATGGATAAAAGATTAATGGGTTAAGAAATAAGTTAAAGGGGTAAATGGATATAGGGATAAGCAATGACAAAGAAATACTAGTAACAATAATTATTAAACATTAATAACAATTTCAAACAAAATAATTAATAATAATCATAGATATAGTTAACAATTCATAATAATAGCATTTATGGAAAATGATTTAAATATTTAATACAAATAAATAGATATTAACAATAAGAACTATAAACTATAACTAATAAATAAAATAGTGATTATTACCAAAATAACTTTAAAATAATTGATCTAACAAATAATGGAAAGGATGAGATATAAATCAATTTAATTTACAATACTATATAACTTATAATATATATACAAACACATGTAATTATATACATGCACAAAATAGATAATCAATAATAATAAGTAAATCTAAATAAAATTTATAAAAATAGTATTGCATTATTATTAGTTAGGGGATATTACATGAGCCTCTCACTTTCCAAGAGACTAAGGAGAAAAATTATTGGCGATCAATAATGAAGGAGGAGATGCATGCCATCCAGAAGAACGACACATGAAAGTTGACGATGCTTCTACAAAATCACAAGGCAATAAGTATCAAATCGGTGTACAAGATCAAACGTGCACACATAGTGAAGTTGATCGGTACAAGAGGAGGCTTGTAGCGAAAGGCTACAAACAAAAATATGGCATCGACTATGAAGAAGTTTTTGTACCAGTTTCTTGATTGGACACGGTGAGACTATTAATTTCACTTACTGCTCATCACAGGTAGAAGATATATCATCAAATGTCAAGTCAATATTTCTCAATAGTATTCTTGAAGAAGAGGTGTATGTACAACAACCAAAAGATTTTCTGATAAAAGGACAAGAAGATAAAGTATATCGCCTAAAGAAATCCTTGTACGGCTTAAAGCAGGCACTACGGGCATGGATGCCCGAATTGATGGTTATCTTCATCAAAACGGTTTCACCAAATGTCTTTATGAGAATGCTATCTACATGAAGAGAAACCATCAAGGCGAATTTCTAATAATTTGTCTTTATGTTGATGACTTGTTGTACACAGGAAGTAACGCTGAGATGCTTACTGAATTCAAGGAGGCGATGTTCAATGAATTTGAGATGACAGACAATGGATTGATGTCCTATTTTCTTAGTATCGAGAAGCAACAACAAAATGGGATATTTATATCTCAAAAGAAGTACATGAAGGAGATCTTTGTGAAATTCAAGATGAGTAATTGCAACCCAGTGAACATCCCAATAGTCATAGGAATGAAGCTATCAAGAAAAGGAAATGGAGATTTTATAGACTCGACTTTTTTCAAAAGTCTGTTGGTAGCCTGAGGTACTTGATGATCACAACACCCGATATTATTTTTGGAGTCGGACTTGTGAGTCGCTATATAGAGACACTGAAAGAGTCTTATTGGCTAGCTGCAAAGAGGATTCTAAGGTATATTAAAGGCACACTTAATCTTGATCTATTTTATACTTATGGTGAAACTACAGAATTAGTAGGCTATTCAAATAGCGACTGGGAAGGTGACCAAGATGAGAGAAAAAGCATCACTAGGTATGTCTTCTATCTTGGGTCAACTGCATTTTCATGGACCTCGAAGAAGTAAGGAGTTGTGGCCTTATCTTCATGCGAAGTAGAGTATGTGACAGCTTCATCTAGTGTATGCGAAGCTATTTGGTTGCGGAACATTTTAAAGGAGTTGGATCATCCACAAAAAGAAGACACTGTAAGATTTGTGGATAACAAATCAGCTATCCAACTTGCAAAGAATCCAGTAAATCATGAGAGGAGCAAACATATAGATACATGGTTTTATTTTCTCAGAGGCCATGTAAAACAGAAAACCGTGAAGCTGGAGTATTGTCATACAGTGGAGCAAGTAGCTGATATTTTCATCAAGCCATTGTCAATTGAACCTTTTAGAAGGTTAAAAGAAATGCTAGGTATGAAAGCATTTTGATTGAGGGTTGCGTGTTGGAATATCAAATAAAAATGTTTTTTGTGACATTATAGAAGTAGAAGAGACACATAAGCTGAAGAAATGAAGAGTCATCATCATCAATTAAGAGAAATGAAAAGTCATTATCAATTGAAAGAAATGAATGGTCATCATCATCAATTAGAAAGAATGAAGAGTCATCATCAATTTGAAGAAATGAAAAGTCACCATGAATTAGATAAGTTAAAGAGTCATATATGCAATATTATTATTTGTTTTTGATATTAAAGTAGATGGTTGATATTCTTGTAATTTTTTTTCTTTGAAGCTTATAAAAGACTAGTGTACCTCTTTATTTTTTTAAGGAAATAAGAAAGAAAGAAAAGTTGAATAAGATACATTCTCTACTTAAAATTTTAGATTATAGTATATTAGTCTGTAGACTAGTATACAACATGTATCAATGCGTGTGAGATCAGCAAGAACACTATGGGTATCTCTTCTGACTCTCTCTTGGAGGGTAAGTTTGCTCAGAAACTCTGCTAGCAAACTCTGCTCCCCCCAAGTGCTACAACAGCTGCCCCAACATTGTTGACCTCTACTTCAATCTTGCTGCTGGTGAAGGTATAGTTAATGTTTCCAGTGAAAATTTCTATTAACTCTCATCAGTTTTCGAACAGACTTACTAATCGAGCTCTCTGGTCTTCACATTGCTGCTTTTAGGTGTGTTTCTCCCCAAATTATGTGAAGAGCAGACAGTGACTGCTCGCAGAGGCGCTATGGAGATCTGCAGTTCTGGTCTTGCACCGGCAGCGGGGCCAATGTCAGGGTCTGCAGACAAGCTGGCCTGCGCACCAAGTCAGTTCGTTGAGGATGTTGCTGATGGCCCAACAATGCCACCAATGTAGGATGTTGATTGCTGAAATGTTTCAAGATTGCCTGTGTTTGCAGTGTATGATGTTGAATTGGCAAACTTGTTGCAATTAAAAGGTTCAGACGAATTAAAAATCTTAGTGTCTCCTTGTATAGTTAGGAGATCAGTGTTGTATACTATGTTAGCTTGGCCGAGCTAGCCTACCGAACTACGCTCAAGCTTGTTCATTTATTTTAAAGAGCTTCGCTTTTTCTTTTAGTTTGATTTGTTTAAGTTACAAAATGAATCTGAATGAGCTTTTACCGAGCCAACCCTCAAACTTTCTTAGCCCATTAGTAGCCCGACACACTATATACTAGAAAGAGGAGCATGGAGTCCAAAATAAACTAAAAGTTGAAAGAGAAGATGAGTTTATTGGTAAGTCAATTTGCAACTATGAAGTAACTGAGTCAAAGGAAAGACATAACTTGAATTGTGATTCAGTTGCATCTTCACCAGTTGGTCATGGTATACAATACGACAAGAAAATAACCTTGACAAAACACAACGATGATGTATGAAATATAAAGAACATGTATGTAAGATGGAACCATAATTAACGAAACAAATTTCCAGTCATTTAAGCACCCAAGATTTAAAGGAAGAATAAAATTATTTGATATTATCATGAATGGTCTCAATCCATTGAAACCTTTAATTGAACCAAAAGAAAAGATGCTTACTGGAACCAAGAAACTGGAAGCATGTCATTCCAATGACGCTTGTGAACATGATGACTAAGACGAACAGGGTCTTACTCTCCCATGGAGCTAGCAAGTAGAGACATTCTTTTCTATGAAACAGTCCAGCAATGCAATTCTGCAGAAAAAAGCATATTTGCAACAGAAAGATCATTCTTGAATCTATAAGCTACGTATGTAGCAAATATTTATTTAGTTTGGTTTATCCATTGACGCATATGTCATGAATCTGACATAGGAATGGGAAGAGAATGATTGGTACTCTTGAAGAATAGGAAATAGTAACAATAATAACATTGAATGAGATAATAACATAGAGTTTTGATGTTAGTTGTAAAGTAACTTTTTAATTTTTTATTGACAAACTATGTAATGAGACATGAGAGCAACTGTGAGGAAACTGTTAGGGCTCAAGAGTCTGCATAAATAGTAGAGGTGAGCATTCAGGCACCCTCCCCATGATGGAGCAGCCAGTAGAGAGAATGCATCATAAACACTAATGGAATTTTAGCATTAGTTTATAGTACATAACTTCAACACAACTTCATACATAGTTCTGTGAGCATGTGTTCCCTACATTTTTCCCACTTGCAGGGTTCACAGTCTCCAAATCTGGCACTAATTTTGTTTCTGTTTCTTTAAATATTAGGAGTAATCACAGAACATTTTACAGCATTATGTCAGAGATGCAATTGACCAGTAATCAAATAGGGTAGCCGAGTAACACATAAGATTTGCTAAATAAACACCAAATAACTTAATTGTAGAGCAAGATGCCAACATGAAGATTTCATATGTAGAATTTGAGTTGTCATAATTGAAGCGAATTTAGCGTGTCAGTTTATCACATACCTGAAAGCAAACTCAGACAAGTACAACGAAGGAGGACGCCCTGCCATTCTTTCTAGAAAACCAAACAAATATACAATTTTTATCTAGGCAGATATAAAGTACTGTAGACAGTACCAATCAACATTCCCGTGCATTTTTGGAGCCTTGACCAATCCTCCAAGAGACCTTGAAAAAAAATGTTCCACAGACACTCCACAATCCAAATAGGAACCCACAAATGACAATGCGGTAGAACTTGAACATATCATGATCATCATTATTACCTTCAGGCCTAATTTCAGAAAGTTCTACTTCCTGGCACAAAGACCTGGATCTGTAAGAGTTCGGAGCTGCCGCCCGGAAGGAATTGCACCTGACAAGTTGTTGTGTGAAAGATTCAAGCTACTTAATGAATCCAACAAAGTAATACACCACGGAGTTTCACCTGAAAGTTGGTTCCCTGAGAGATCTAGATTGTGTAATGTGGAGCATGTTACCGATCTTGTCTGGGATTTTTTTTTCCTGTCAACGGATTTCGGGACAGATCTAGACTCAGTGTTGTAACAGTGGGCTTCTAATGCAAGAGATGACAAATATAAAGAGAAATTAAATAGATAGCAAAATAAGCTAATAGAAACAAAAAAGGATAGCACACTAGTATTTAACGTGATTCAGTCAATGTGATCTACATCCACGGGAGAAGACAACAAGAGGAATCCGCAAATCAAAAAGGGAGAATACAAGAGATTATAACTCTAATCTCATTAATTCAAGCCGAATGAAACCCAACTCATTAGAGCTTAACAAAAGAAAGATAAATAGTAAGAGAAAGGCGAGGATGTAGGGAGAGAGGAGATAGATGAGATAGAGGAAGATAGTACAGAGATCAGAAGACAAAGGAGCGAGAAACGGCGCATGCAGCAGGCTGCCGGTCGACCGCTCGGTCGACTGGTGTGCACGAGGTGCACAAACGCAGAACGGTCAACTGCCCGGTTGATCGTTGCATGGAAGCGGTCGACCGCCCGATCGACCGACTGAAAGGAGTCAAGTCTCGGTTGGATACGGTCGACCGGCGCAGTCGACCGTGGCATGGGTCGGTCGACCGACAGGCACATTTTCTGCAGTTCTTTAAGGATTCAGATTCCTTTTCTGTTTGGGATCGAATCCAATTGGGGTTTCTGTAATCACCTAGAGGGGGGTGAATAGGTGATGAGCTAATCTAATGGTCAATAATGCGGAATTAAAAAACTATTTAATGCAAACAAAAACTTCTTACACTAAACACCACGTATAACACAAGAATGTAACCGGATTCCCCGATAAGGGCTCTGAACTAACTCCTCAAGATTCCTCTTAATAAGAGTTGAGGTGCCGCATTGGCTCTCTTGGTTGAATACAAGTGTTAGCAAATAATCTCCAAGCATATACAATATGAACACACAATATATCAAGCATATAAAGATAAAGACATTATAACATGCAAAATATAAAGATAAGAAAGAGATAGAGAGAGCAATCACAAACACACGAGATTTGTTTTGAGGTTCGAGCACACTTGCTCTACGTCCCCGCCTTCAACACTATGAAGGATTTCCACTAAAATCGATCCCACCGAATCACTTGGTGCCGCAACACCTACAAGCTCTTTGGACTCTCTAGTCCCTTCACTCGTTCCCGCAAGAACACACCGCAAGCCCACAAGCTCGCCGAGGCTGCACCTCAAATAAAGAGTTCACACACGAACTCGAAACACCGCGAACCCGCAAGTCCGCCTTCTCAAAGTACAAAGTAGAACTTTGGTGATCACAACACTTTAATCACCTAAAATCCTCTCACAACAAAGATCCCTATAGATAGATATAGCAATGGATAGCTCAAGTGTTTGTGTGAGAAAACTAGGATTGAAATGGTGGAGGAAAACTCAAGAATCACTTTGGAAAACACTCTTGATAAACTCTCCTTTTAATCAGAAATATTAGCTCTCAAACAAGTGGAGAAAACCTCTTAATAGAGTAGGAAAAACTGGTGCAAAATCCACTCGAAAAACTTATTGTAAAACAGCCAACAAACCCCCCATATTTATAGGCTAGAAAAACTAGCCGTTGGGGCAAATTTTCAGCCCTGACGGCTGACGGTCGATCGAGGCTCCAACGGTCAGAAATCTGACGGCTGACGGTCGACCAGCCCGGTCGACCGCCAACGGTCAGATTTCTGACCGTTGGAGCCTCGATCGACCGGCCCGGTCGATCGTGGCCTGGAACAGAGAACAAACTTCTCTGTCGGTCGACCGTCCCGGTCGACCGGGGCTTTCCAGAGAGCAGAAGCTCTCTGCGGTCGACCGGCCCTCCAGCCAGACTGGCGTGCACGTTCTGCGCACGTTGGTCGACCGACTCGGTCGACCGACTCCTAGCTCGGTCGACTGGCTGAAGCCAGGTCAGGTCTCTTATAGGGATTAAAACGTTAGCTTTTTATCTTAAATAAAATCCCATAAATTCACGAAAAATCTATAAAAATAGGTTCAGTATTAAAATTTGATAAACAAACATGTTTGAGTAAAATCAAGACATGTTACAAACAATTTGAATATTTTTGTAACTTAGAAATTTTGGCTAAAAACAAAAACCGTATTTTTCTAAAATGGTTTTTTCAAAACTTATTTTTTCAAAACTTCTCCAAATACAAAAACAAGATATTTTAAACTCTTTTAAAGCATAGAGTGTATGAAAATGATCTACTACACATAAATGATGAAATATCTATGTTTTTTACAATAAGCTCTAAATCGTTTTGGTTGAAACACATGTATATATATAAAACTCCATAAACCAAAACAGTATTTTTCTAAATGAAAATTTCTTTTATGAAAACTCATCTAAATCAAGAGTGTCTGTGTATATAGTATACTTGAGCAATCCACCGACTATTCTATCTTTTACATTTTATTTAAAAATAAAATCTTAACTAAAACAAACCTAGACTCAAGTCTTGATCTTGAAGGTCTTCACTTGAAGTCTTCTTCTTCTTCTTGACTTGGTCCAAACTTGATCCAACGAGCTAGACTCCTCTTGAGTTCTTGATGTGGTCTTGATGCATAGGCTCTTGAATCAAACCGTGCTAGCTCTAAAACTTGACTTTGAATCCTTTATTGAAGCTAAACACCAACTAAGATCTTGATCATAAATCTGAGACTAATCAAACACAAGATCTTTAGTACTATAACTACATGAGTTGATCATCATCAAAACTAGAGTGATGGGCCTTTGGGCCAACAATCTCCCCCTTTTTGATGATGACAAAACTCATGGAGTTATATATGCATGGATTAAAGAAAAGCTTCAAAGAAGCCCCCTTAACTCATGCATAGTAATAAACAAATAGATATACAATGAAAGCTCATAAACATGTGTGCAAATATAAGGAGATAAACATGCATAAACAAGCATAAAACACATCGAATTCTTTTTCTCCTATTTGCAAAACAAAACAATATGCATAAACATAAATCCTTCTCCCCCTTTAAGAATAAAGCAAGGAAAACATGCATATATACCAAATACTTCTCCCCCTTTTTGTCAATCATTAACAAAGGGGTAAAACTCAAATTGATCAATAAAAGATATATGCGATATACATTTATGAAGATGAAGACGCTAAGTTAACTTCCCTACATATATACATTACATAAAGAAGGGATGACAAGCCCTAATTCACATAACGCATAATATGCAATGCATAAGAGGAGATGTGAAGCTCCCCTTACACACGTGTACAGCATAAAGAAGAGTTGTCAAGCTCTTTAATATAAGATACACTCAACATGAAGCTATATGTAGAAGAGATGTTAAGCTCCCTTTGCATATAGGCAATATATATCAAAATAAATTTTGAGATCTTCTTAAATCAAATTTTAAGATATCATATGAACAAAATTTTTAATATACCAATTGTAAATAAACATTACAAAATTTTAATTTCTTAAATCAATAAATCAATTGTAATTGAAAAACATATTGATATCAATTGAAATATATGAATACCAATTGAAATCAATAGATACCAATTGAAATCAATAAATACCAATTGAAGATTATTGTACATTTTTTATTTCAATAAAAATAATCATTTGAAGATAATGCATAAGCTTAAAAGTATCAATTGTGAAATCAACTGAAAAATAAGATTTAAATTAAGCTTAGCACAAACATATATTGTGCCTTAAACGTGTAAATATCTTGTAAAGTAAGCACTACCAATGAAGAAAAGATAACTAGTTAAATTAATTTTTGAAAAACTAGTTAAAGATCCTTCAAACTTGAAATCAAATCATATGTATTTCATGACTCATACCAAATACACAAGAGTTGACACTCAAAATCGGTAAAGCTCATAAAAGTGTTCATGAAACAAAGTCATAACTAAAAAATAAAGTGTGAGTGTTCAAAAATCATGTAAATAGCATTTTCATGAAAATAATCAATAGGGCTCAAGGAAAACATGAATATTATTATATCAAACAAAACATGAAAATTCATTTTTCATCTAAAAATAAACTTCTAGGTATATGTATGTCTAATCAAAACTAACAATATACATACATATCCCAAATATAAAATGAGTCCATAGAGTAATTTGCATGAAGGCAAGTGACTCAAGGGTATACATGTATATTTATTAGATTTGAATACAAAATGCATATACATGAAGAAAAACATGAAAATAGGCAAAACAAGTGTAAATGAGGAAATCATCAAAACTAGGCTATACATGTGCATCTAGTGAGTACAAATGAACAATGAAGTGCAAACGTATATGAATCAAATGTTGCTCACTATTTGTACAAATATAAATCTAAGTTTTGACAAAACTACATCTAAACTAGTATTTACCACATGAAGCATAAAAACATGAACATGCTAAAAATATCATATATGAAAAGGGCATGTAAATAAATTAAGAGTTTTTAGAGATAGTTACCAAACCAAAGAACTATGCTCTAATTCTCCAAAACATGGTGGTTGTCCCACCAAACCTCCTTAATAGCGGTGCATCAAATATGTGTCCATCAAGTCCATTGCAACCACCACCAAGGCACCATCCCTCTCATGTTTTGTGAGAGCCCGCACCTACATCAAATACAAAAGGTGGGGATTTTGGTACCCATTTTCTTTTGAGTCCTTGAGGGTTAGCTTTGTAAGGAACCCAAACATTCTTATTAGCAAAATTTAAAGTATTAATCGTATCATAACAAAATTTTACTGAATGGCCTTTGCGGCCACAATGTGTACACTTATACACTCTAGGATGCATATGTGTATGAGTGTGATCGTGGAGTGCAAAATGTGCATATGCATGATGAGGGTGATGTGCATGAACATGTGGAGTTTGTTTCTTTGAAAATAAGGACTCCAATCTAGAATGGTTAAAAGCACATTTGCTCAAAGTTGAGCTTAAACAATCTATTTTGTTTTTCAAAATTTTAACTTCATTTTTATCAATGATTGTAGCATGAAGAGCATGATCAACAATCTTTTTCTTTTTAGAAACATTTACTTTTCTTTTTCTACAATTTTTCTTTTTAAAGAAGTATTTTCATTCAAAGCAACTTCCTTTTGTTTTTCCACCAAAACAATTTTATTTTTCAAAACATTATTTTCTTCACACAAATCATTTAGCTTAGAAAGCAAGAAAATATTTTATTTTTCAAAATTTAATTTTCTTTTTCAATGCATGCAACTTTATTTTTAAAAGAATCATTTTCTTTTAACATGCAATCAAATTTCTTTTTCAAATTTTTTTATCCTTTTTAATTATGTCATATTTTTCAAGTAATTGTTGACAAAAAGATGTAAGCTCATCATATGACATATCAACATTTTCATCTACCTTGGATTCAGTAGTTACCTCAAGGGGGTTATCCCCTTGGACCATGTAGCATACATTGGAAGCATCACTTCCAACATCCGAGTTGCTCCCCGCATAGTATTATTCTTGTTCGCCAAGGGAGATGATGGTGTTCCAAACTACAAAAGCCGAATCAAGATTAGCAACCCTAAATAAATAATCATTGTTTAGGGTACTCTTCAAAGTATGAATGGCTTTTGAGTTAGCCTCAATATACTTACTATTGTTAACATAAGAATCTTTAGTGATAGCAAGATAAACATGAATGCCTAGGCCTTTGAGGTACATAGACATCTTAACCTTCCAAGTTTGGATGTTAAGAATGTTAAAAGTGGGAGGTGACATGAAATCCATGGTGTGTGTACAAATATTATGATTAGCTATAAAATGAGGATCTTTAACTCTAGGTTGTAAGACCCAATATTAAGAGCACTTGGCTCTGATACCAACTGTAATCACCTAGAGGGGGTGAATAGGTGATGAGCTAATCTAATGGTCAATAATGCGGAATTAAAAAACTATTTAATGAAAACAAAAACTTCTTACACTAAACACCACGTATAACACAAGAGTGTAGCCGGATTCCCCGTGAAGAGCTCTGGACTAACTCCTCAAGATTCCTCTTAATAAGAGTTGAGGTGCCGCGTTGGCTCTCTTGGTTGAATACAAGTGTTAGCAAACAATCCCCAAGCATATACAATATGAACACACAATATATCAAGCATATAAAGATAAAGACAATATAAACATGCAAGATATAAAGACAAGAAAGAGATAGAGAGAGCAATCACAAACACAGGAGATTTGTTTCGAGGTTCGAGCACACTTGCTCTACGTCCCCGCCTTCAACACTATGAAGGATTTCCACTAAAATCGATCCCACCAGATCACTTGGTGCCGCAACACCTACAAGCTCTTTGGACTCTCTAGTCCCTTCACTCGTTCCCACAAGAACACACCGCAAGCCCACAAGCTCGCCGAGGCCGCACCTCAAACAAAGAGTTCACACACGAACTCGAAACACCGCGAACATGCAAGTCCGCCTCCTCAAAGTACAAAGTAGAATTTCGGTGATCACAACACTTTGATCACCTAAAATCCTCTCACAACAAAGATCCCTATAGGTAGATATAGAAATGGATAGCTCAAGTGTTTGTGTGAGAAAACTAGGATTGAAATGGTGGAGGAAAACTCAAGAATCACTTTACAAAACACTCTTGATAAACTTTCCTTTTAATTGGAAATATTAGCTCTCAAACAAGTGGAGAAGACCTCTTAATAGAGTAGGAAAAACTGGTGCAAAATCCACTTGAAAAACTTGTTGTAAAACAGCCTACAAACCCCCCATATTTATAGGCTAGAAAAACTAGCCGTTGGGGCAAATTTTCAGCCCTGACGGCTGACGGTCGACCGGCCCGGTCGACCGCCAACGGTCAGATTTCTGACCGTTGGAGCCTCGGTCGACCAGCCCGGTCGACCCTGGCCTGGAACAGAGAACAAACTTCTCTGTCGGTCGACCGTCCCGGTCAACCGGGGCTTTCCAGAGAGCAGAAGCTCTCTGTGGTCGACCGGATCGGTCGACCGGCCCTCCAGCCAGACTGGCGTGCACGTTCTGTGCACGTCGGTCGACCGACTCGGTCAACTGACTCCTAGCTCGGTCGACCGGTCCGGTCGACCGGCTGAAGCCAGGTCAGGTCTCTTATAGGGATTAAAACGTTGGCTTTTTATCTTAAATAAAATCCCATAAATTCACGAAAAATCTACAAAAATAGGTTCAGTATTAAACTTTGATAAACAAATATGTTTGAGTAAAATCAAGACATGTTACAAACAATTTAAACTATTTTTGTAACTTAAAATTTTGGCTAAAAACAAAAACCGTATTTTTACAAAATGGTCTTTCCAAAACTTATTTTTTCAAAACTTCTCCAAATACAAAAACAAGATATTTTAAACTCTTTTAAAGTATAGAGTGTATGAAAATGATCCACTGCACATAAATGATGAAATATCTATGTTTTTGACAATAAGCTCTAAATCGTTTTGGTTGAAACACATGTATATATAAAAAACTCTATAAACCAAAACAGTATGTTTCTAAATGAAAAATTCTTTTATGAAAACTCATCTAAATCAAGAGAGTGTGTGTATATAGTATACTTGAGCAATCCACCAACTATTCTATCCTTTACATTTTATCTAAAAATAAAATCTTAACTAAAACAACCTAGACTCAAGTCTTGATCTTGAAGGTCTTTACTTGAAGTCTTCTTCTTCTTCTTGACTTGGTCCAAACTTGATCTATCGAGCTAGACTCCTCTTGAGTTCTTGATGTGGTCTTGATGCATAGGCTCTTGAATCAAACCGTGCTAGCTCCAAACTTGACTTTGAATCCTTTGTTGAAGCTAAACACCAACTAAAATCTTGATCATAAATCTGAGACTAATCAAGCACAAGATCATTAATACTATAACTACATGAGTTGATCATCATCAAAACTAGAGTGATGGGCCTTTGGGCCAACAGTTTCCTAAAATCTGAGGACTCTGTGGCTATAAATAAGGGCTAGAGCCCTTATGATTGTATCCCTGAAAGTTTCCTCAAGTATCCCTCTTGTATTAGTTTGTATTGATTGTTGAATCAATAAAATCTCTCTCTTGCCCCGAGAACGTAGGCACGTTGCCGAACCTCGTTAAATACTATGTTGATTGCTTTTCTCTATTGTTCTATGTTCTTATCGTGTTGGGTACATCTTCGGCTGCATCTGTCTCCGTCTGGTTGGTGGATTCCTTTGTTGTCCTGCGCACAATAATTGGTATCAGAGTATCCCAGGCTCGGCGTGGGATCGTGTGTTAATTTCAAGGGCATCAGTTGCTATTTGGCGGAGATTGTGTGTCGATCTCGGAGCGGCGTTGGGACTGTTTGTGTGTGTCTATCTCAAAACAACGTGTAGATTGCTCGAGTAATCAATTTGAAGGAGTAAATAGTTTCAGAAACTTTTCGAGGGTTTCACGTGGAGGTAAAGATCTTGTCTTTATCTAGTTTATTTTATCTAATTCTGTTTGTTTCCGCATTACTTTGAGGAATTACTTGAGAAGATGGCTGGAGAAGGTATATCCATGAATCCACATCCGCTGAGGATTGATGTGGTGAAGATCAACGACATGAACAACTTCGGTATGTGGAGGTGTGAGGTGATGGATGCGCTGATGGTATCAAATCTTGAAGACACTCTACGGTTGGAGAAGAAGCATTGGGACAAGATGAACCGTACGGCGTGTGACTTGATCAGGTCTTGTTTGATATAAGACATCAAGTATTATGTGTTGCATGAAACATCTGCGATGCAGCTGTGGAAGATCCTGAAGAAGAAGTATCTGACGAAAAGCATAGAATCGCGGTTGCAGTTGAAGAGTAAGCTTTATAGTTTTCAGATGCAAAGAGGATGCTCTATCAATGAACACTTGAATCACTACATGAGGCTTCTTACAGATCTAGTTAATGTGGATGTGGAGACCAATGAAGAGGATAAGGCGGTAATCCTATTAAATTCTCTTCCTAGGGAAGAGTATGAGACCTTTACTCTTACATTGATCAATGGAAGAAAATCCCTTAACTACAGTGAGGTGTCTGCTGCTCTTGTGAGTTATGAAGTAAGGAGACAGGACAGACTGTCTTCTTCGGGAAACACAACAGCAGAGGTATCGGCGGTAAGATGCAGAAGTTCCAATAGGAAGGGAAGAGATAATCAAGAAAGATAAAAGTCCAGATCAGGCTTCAGAGATCTGAAGAGGAATCAGTGCGCCTTGTGCAAGGAACTAGGGCACTGGAAAGTTGATTGCCCGAAGGCCAAAGGTAAGAAGATGGAGTCAAACAACAAGGCGAATCTCGCATAGGCGGATGGATTGGATGAAGACTCATCAGTATTCTCTCTCTGTGTTACTACTCTTACAGTTGATTACTCAGATAATACTGAGTGGATCTTAGATACCAGAGCCACCTATCATGTGTGCCCGAACAGGGCCTGATTTTCTAGTTTTGAGAAGCTAGATGGATGTTACACGGTCATGGTGATGATCATCCGTGTAATATAGAAGGGATGGGTACAGTTTGTATCAAGATAGAAGATGGGATAGTACGAGAATTGAAGGAGATAAGGTATGTACCTCAACTCAAAAGAAATCTTATCTCTATTGGAGCCTTAGAAGTATTGGGTCTTGTGATATCTATATGAGATGTTATTCTCAAGATGATCAAAGGCTCAATGGTGGTGATGAAGGGTGTCCGCGGGCAAAATCTCTACTATTTGAAGGATAGTATGGTTACATGTCAGGTGGTGACTTCTAATTTTTCAGATGATGGTTGCACAAAGGTCTGGCAGGTGAAGGTCGGACATGGAGGTAAAAAGTCTTTACAAACTCCTACAAAGAAGGGATCATTGGAAGGTGTTGCTACCTGCAATTTGGAGGGTGAACACAACGTTTTGGACAAGAAGAAGGTGAAATTCAGCACCAGTACTCACCGCTCAGAAGGTCTTCTTGATTGTAGTCACGTATGCGTTTGGGGACCTGCTAAAACTACATCGCTTGGAGGTCACAAGTACTTTGTCTTTTTTATTGATAGTTTATCTAGGCATTGTTGGATATATCCTATGAGATAAAGGTGTGAACCCTAGATATGTTGGTGAAGTGGAAAGAAAAAAATGGAGAAGCAGATAGGTAGGAAGATCAAGGAGTTATAAATTGGTAATGTTGAAAGAGACATGAACCAATTCCCACGATTTGACTAGAACACTGGTATTGGTACTTACTTCACAAGAGGTATACATAGGTTGGCTAAGGAAATAAACCGTTCCTTTCTGGAGAAGGTGAAAAACACCTAGAGGGGGGATGAATAGGTGTGATTGCTAATCTTAAAAATTTTAACTCTCTAAATGCGGAACCTAAAACAAGTGAGGCTCAACTTAGTACAATTCAACAAGTGTAGCCGAATTCCTCTTGCGAGGCTCTGGACTAAACTCCTCTTGATTCCCCTTGATATGGGTTGAGGCGCTATGTGAAGCTCTTGTTGGATGAGTACGGGATTGGCACACACAAGTATGAAATGGATGATATGAAGAATGATGCAAACACAATGATATACGGCAAGAATTATAAGCAAGCAAATAGTAGCACAAGAGAATTAAACAATATCACAAGTATGCAATAGAAAGCAATAAGGAGCTATTGAAAAGTAAAGCAAGAATTAGACGCAAAGGCAATCGCAAACAAAGTGATTTGTTTCGAGGTTCGAGCCACCGCTCTACTCCCGCCTTCACCTCCGTGAGGGTTTCCACTATCCACCGAGGACGCCTTTACAATTTGGTCTACCGAAGACCGAGCACCGAGCTCCACCGAGTACAAAGGACCTCTACCGAAGAGGTTGCTCCACAAAGAAAGGATTACAAGAACAAAGTGATCACAACAAGATCACTACACTATTTCTCAAACACTCTCACTTCAATTACAACTTCACTATAGAATGAGTATTGGATTTTTGGCTCTATGAAGTGTGGTGAGAAAAACTTCAGTTGTAGAGTGATATTAGTAATCAAACACAACTGAAAAACAAGCTCAAAAAGAATTGGAATGAAAGCTTTAAACTCTTTTCTTTTCTCTTTTGAAAACAACACAAACTTGAGGATTTTTCTTAGTGATATGCAAGAGAGACTTCTCCTCTATTTATAGGGTTGAAAAATAAGTTAAAAACAATTTCTTTACACCTAATTTGACCTGCAAAAGCTCCCCAACAACTCTCCAAAAATCTGTTAAAGCTGAAAATAAAAACAGTTTTTCAGAATAGCCCAAAGAGGAAAGAGCCGTTAGGCTATAGCAGGCTTGGCGGTCGACCGGTCCGGTCGACCGCAAGGCCAGCTGCAAAGAGCCGTTGGCTCTCGGTCGACCGGTCCGGTCGACCGTCCCAAAAGAGGAAACACAGTTTCCTTCTTCCGGTCGACCGGTCCGGTCGACCGAAAAAACCTGAGAGCAATTTGCTCTCCGTCGGTCGACCGGTCCGGTCGACCGACAGACATGCACAAACAGTGCATGTCCAGACACATCGCCGGTCGACCGGGCCGGTCGGCCGGAGTTGCCTGAAACAGAAAAACTGGGCTGGTTTTGAGTTAGAAAAATTTTGAGAAATATTTTAAAAATACATATAGCTAAGTATTATACAGAAAATAGTTTATACACATGTTTTATACAAGATTTTCAAGATATAAAGCTTTTGGTACATGTATATATAAACTAAGGCATAAAACTTAGAAATAACCATTTTCAAAACATAGGAAATATATGAAACAAGTGTGTGTGCAAATCCTAGAGCCAAATTTCATATACTCAAACTTTAACATTCTATTTCTTACAATGTTTCTAAGGACTTCAAGATCTTCAATAGGCTTCTTCATATAATCTTCAACACTTGTTCCTTGAGCCCAATTGGAGTTGACTTGAGTCCAAATCCTTGTATTTGTGAGAGAAGACTTCTAGAATGAATAGAAATCTGAAACACACTTAAACAACAAATGTTATTAGTATAAATAACTAATATGTTTTGTAATCATCAAAATACACTAATCATGGGTGATTGTAACCTTGGGCCAACAATCTCCCCCTTTTTTGATGATGACAAAACATATAGGTTATTTAAATAAACATGGAAGAAGAGTTTGAAAAACTCCCCCTCAAATAATGCTATGTATAAAAAATTTGACTATGGAAGCACAATACATAAAGCATTCAAGGCAAAATAGTTTTGTCAAAAACTTAAATAAACAAACTTAACAAACTCAAACAAATTCAAAATATCAAACTCTTTAAACTTATTCTCCCCCTTTTTGTCATACATCAAAAAGGGTTAAAATACTAATTGAAAAAATTTTAAGAATCCATAATGCAAACATTCAACTCACCACAAATAAATGAAAATCTGGCATAGTCTAATGGTTTAGTAAAAATATCGGCAAGTTGAAAATCGGTAGAAACATATTCAATAACAATATCACCTTTCTCATAGTGATCTCTAAGAAAGTGATACCTAATGTCAATGTATTTGGTTTTACTATGTTGATTTGCATTCTTTGTCATGTGAATAGTACTAGTATTATCACAAAATATTTTAACATGATCAAAGTGTAAATCATTGTCAAGGAGAGTATGTTTCATCCAAAGAACTTGTGCACAACAAGCTCCGGCTGCAACATACTCCGCCTCGGTGGTTGATAGGGCTACCGAATTTTGCTTTTTGGAAGACCAAGATACAAGACAATTACCCAAGAATTGACATGTTCCACTTGTGCTCTTCCTATCTACCCTACAACCCGCATAGTCGGCATCCGAAAAACTCTTCATTTCAAATAATCCGGTTTTAGGATACCACAAACCCATTTCAATAGTGCCCTTAAGGTATCTAATTATGCGTTTAACCACAATTATGTGAGATTCTTTAGGATAAGATTGAAAACGTGCACAAAGACAAACGGAAAACATAATATCCGGCCCACTAGCCGTCAAATAAAGCAAACTACCAATCATGCTACGATATAATTTAATGTCTACACTTTTACCTTGTTCATCCTTGTCAAGCTTTGTAGTTGTTGCCATGGGAGTTTTGCTTACTTTCGATCCTTCAAGCCCAAACCTTTTGATTAGTTCCTTTGTGTACTTGGCTTGATTGATGAAGATCCCATCCTTCCTTTGCTTGATTTGGAGTCCAAGGAAATAGTTGAGTTCCCCCATCATAGACATTTCAAATTCATCCTTCATGCATGACTCAAAAGCTTTGCAAAGAGATTCATTAGTAGAACCAAAAATAATATCATCTACATAAATTTGCACAATAAGAATATCTTTTTCTACATGTTTAGTAAACAATGTTGTGTCAATTTTACCTTTCTTAAAACCATTTGAAATCAAAAATGAAGAAAGTCTTCCATACCAAGCCCTAGGGGCTTGTTTTAAACCATAAAGAGCTTTATCTAATTTAAAAACAAAATCCGAATGTGTAGGATCAACAAACCCGGGGGGTTGTTCAACATACACCTCCTCTTCAATAAATCCATTTAGAAAAGCACTTTTAACATCCATTTGAAATAATTTGAAATCTTTATATGAGGCAAATGCTAGTGTCATCCGTATGGCTTCAAGCCGTGCTACGGGTGCAAAGGTTTCTTCAAAATCGATCCCTTCGATTTGAGTGTAACCTTGGGCAACTAACCTAGCCTTGTTTCTAACTACATTACCCGATTCATCCAACTTGTTCTTAAAGATCCACTTAGTACCAATTGTTGGTCTATCGTGGGGCCTAGGAACAAGGTGCCAAACTTGGTTGCGCTCAAATTGATTGAGCTCCTCTTGCATGGCTAGCAACCAATATGAATCGGCCTCGGCTTCGAGGACATTTTTGGGTTCAAAATGAGAAATGAATGCATAGTTACCACAATAGTCATGAAGTCTAGAGCGAGTAGTTACCCCTTTTGATACTTCACCTATGACGAGGTCCTTGGGAGATGTGGATTGTATCTCCAATCCTTTGGTAGTGGTTGAGTAGGCTCCACCTCATGTGTTTGATTTTCATTTCCTTGTGCCTCTTCCACCTTAGCTTCGCTTCCTTCATCATCCTTTGGTTTGTCTCCCATAGTAGAAGCATCCTCCAAGGTCACTTTCTCCAAACCTTCATCCAATGCATCTATTTCTACAACATTCTTAACAAACTTGTTAGATTCCTCAAACTTAACATGAATAGACTCTTCAATAGTCAATGATGATCTAATGAAAACTCTATAAGCCTTACTAGTGTTTGAGTAACCTACAAAAATAGCCTCATAAGATCTAGCATCAAACTTTCCTAAATTATCTTTTGTATTTAAAATAAAACATTTGCATCCAAAAACTTTAAAATAGGAAACATTAGGTTTTCTAGAAAAATACATTTCAAAAGAAGTTTTAGTAGTATTTTTACATAAGAAAACACGATTTGATATATATCATGATGTATTAACGGCCTCGGCCCACAAATAATGTGGTAGACCATATTCACTTAGCATTGTCCTAGCCATCTCTTGTAATGTTCTATTTTTCCGTTCAACTACTCCATTTTGTTGTAGAGTTCTAGGACAAGAAAGTTCATGCTTTATTCCATGTTCATCACAAAAAGTGGTAAAGGGTTGGTTAATGAATTCACCTCCTCTATCACTTCTTATTCTCAAAATCGAAACATCTTTTTCTTTTTCAACTCTTTTCTTAAAAGTTTGAAAATAAGAAAATGCTTGGCTTTTATGTTCAAGAAAGAAAACCCAAGTAAACCTTGAAAAGTCATCAACCAAAATATAAGTAAATCTATTCCCACTTAGACTTTTGGTTTGTGTAGGGCCAAAAAGATCCATATGGATTAACTCCAAAGGACGTGATGTCCTGATATCCTTAATTGACTTGAAAGAAGACTTAGTTTGTTTCCCAAATTGACATGCGTCACAAACTCGGTCTTTTTCAAAATTCAAGCAAGGAATACCTTTCACCATTTCCTTTGTGTTTAACCTAGAAATGTGATCAAAAGAAATATGCCCTAATCTCCTATGTCACAACCAAGAGTCATCATCGAGGGCTTTCAAACAAGTAATATTACAAGGCATATTTAACATATCAATCATATAAACATTACTTTCACGAAAACTGGAAAATACACAAACATTAGAAGTTCTATCAATTACTTTACAAGCAACATTATCAAAAACAATATCAAAACCTTTATCACAAAGTTGACTAACACTCAAGAGATTATGCTTGAGGCCATCAACTAAAACTACATTTTCAATTAAAGGAGAGGTGCCAAGTTTTACATTACCAATACCGATGATTTTACCCTTGGCGTCATCTCCGAAGGTGACGGTGCCACCTTCATGATATCTTGATAGGGTTGCAAAGTTGTTGATGTCCCAAGTCATGTGCCTTGAGCAACCGCTATCAAGATACCACAATCCTCTACGTCATTGGGATTTGGAAAGTACCTACATCATTTAACATAATTGTTGATTTTGGTACCCAAACTTTCTTGGGTCCTTTAAAGTTAGTGCCTCGAACCCAAACATTATGACGTGAAATGTTTAATCTATCATAGCAAAATTGGCTAAGTGCCCTTTCCGTCCACAATGTGAACATGAGAACACTCTACCATACATGAATGCATGATGTGTATGTGTAGTGTGAGCATGTTTTGGGGTTTTGCCATGATGTTTAGGATGTGTAGCATGAACATGAACATGAGCATGAGCATTTTTCTTTGGGGCTTGTTTCTTAGGAAACATAGCCTCAATTTTCTTTTTGTTAAACTCACAATCTTTCAAAACAACACTTAATGAGTCTAATCTTTCCTTAAGCATAGTAACTTCATTTGAATCAATTAGTGGGGCCTTACCTTTGTAAGAAATCTTACATTTTTCAAAATCATTTTTGGTAGTGGCCAAAGTGGAAACCAAATCATCTTTTTCCTTTGTAAGAGTAAAAACTTGAAGACTTAAAGATTCATTATCCTTTTTCATTTTAAGATACTTTTTCTTTAAGAAATCATAGTTTTGTGACAACTCAACAAAAGCCTCTTCTAACACATCCATAGAAAGTTCATTATCATGAGAAGGGGAAGAGGTTACCTTGCTTGTGCCTTCATTAGCCATGAAGCACATTTTGGCGGTGTCTATTTCTTCCTCGGATTCGGTCTCCGAATCCCAAGTTGCCTTCATAGCCTTCTTCTTGTAAGGCTTCTTTGAAGTGGAGGGCTTAGCTTTGTCCGGACACTCCGCCACAATGTGTCCCGGTCTTTGGCAATTGAAGCACACAATCTTCCTTTCTTCTTTGCCTCCTTGCCATCTTCTTCTACCTTGGTACTTCGCCTTGTTGTACATCCTTCGGACATTCTTAACAAGGAGTGAGAGCTCCTCATCATCTTCTTCCTCATCGTCTTCATCGGAGTGTGTAGCTTGACTCTTGAAGGCGATAGTCTTCTTTTTGGAAGGAGCCATATCCTCCCTTGCTTTCCTTTCCATCTCATGGGTTTTGAGGTTCCCAATGAGACCTATAAGCTCCATCTCTTCATTGTCATTGAGTTCCTTCAAGGTTGTTGCTTTAACTTCCCATGAAGGAGGAAGAGCCCGGATGATCTTCCTTACTCTTTGATCATTGTTGATATCTTCACCTAAAGAAGAGAGTCCATTAGTAATCTTGGTAAATCTTGTAACCATATCATCTATGGTTTCATTTTCTTGCATGCTAAATGTTTCATATTGGGACCGAAGAAGGTCAATCTTAGCCTTCTTTACTTGTGAGGTCCCCTCATGAGTGACTATCAAGTGTGACCAAATCTCATATGCGGATTTGCAATGGATAACCCTAGAAATATCATCATCATTAAGGGCTTGTAGAAGTGCATAGTGAGCTTTGGCATTGGCATCGAATTCCTTAGTCTCTATTTCGGACCAAGTGGATTCGTCACCGGGGGGTACACTAAAGGACTTAGTCACGGCTTTTGCAACTCGGCTACCTAGAGATTGCAAAAACACGGTCATCTTAACTTTCCATATGGGAAAGTTAAGTCCATCAAACTTAGGAGGGGTCTTAATTCCATCGGCCATTTTTACTATATGAAAATGAATGAAATGATTAGCAAATTAGGATCTTCTCTAAGGTTGTTAAACCAAATCCTAGAGTCCAAGCTCTGATACCAATTGAAAAACACCTAGAGGGGGGGGTGAATAGGTGTGATTGCTAATCTTAAAAATTTTAACTCTCTAAATGCGGAACCTAAAACAAGTGAGGCTCAACTTAGTACAATTCAACAAGTGTAGCCGAATTCCTCTTGCGAGGCTCTGGACTAAACTCCTCTTGATTCCCCTTGATATGGGTTGAGGCGCTATGTGAAGCTCTTGTTGGATGAGTACGGGATTGGCACACACAAGTATGAAATGGATGATATGAAGAATGATGCAAACACAATGATATATGGCAAGAATTACAAGCAAGCAAATAGTAGCACAAGAGAATTAAACAATATCACAAGTATGCAATAGAAAGCAATAAGGAGCTATTGAAAAGTAAAGCAAGAATTAGACGCAAAGGCAATCGCAAACAAAGTGATTTGTTTCGAGGTTCGAGCCACCGCTCTACTCCCCGCCTTCACCTCCGTGAAGGGTTTCCACTATCCACCGAGGACGCCTTTACAATTTGGTCTACCGAAGACCGAGCACCGAGCTCCACCGAGTACAAAGGACCTCTACCGAAGAGGTTGCTCCACAAAGAAAGGATTACAAGAACAAAGTGATCACAACAAGATCACTACACTATTTCTCAAACACTCTCACTTCAATTACAACTTCACTATAGAATGAGTATTGGATTTTTGGCTCTATGAAGTGTGGTGAGAAAAACTTCAGTTGTAGAGTGATATTAGTAATCAAACACAACTGAAAAACAAGCTCAAAAAGAATTGGAATGAAAGCTTTAAACTCTTTTCTTTTCTCTTTTGAAAACAACACAAACTTGAGGATTTTTCTTAGTGATATGCAAGAGAGACTTCTCCTCTATTTATAGGGTTGAAAAATAGGTTAAAAACAATTTCTTTACACCTAATTTGACCTGCAAAAGCTCCCCAACAACTCTCCAAAAATCTGTTAAAGCTGAAAATAAAAACAGTTTTTCAGAATAGCCCAAAGAGGAAAGAGCCGTTAGGCTATAGCAGGCTTGGCGGTCGACCGGTCCGGTCGACCGCAAGGCCAGCTGCAAAGAGCCGTTGGCTCTCGGTCGACCGGTCCGGTCGACCGTCCCAAAAGAGGAAACACAGTTTCCTTCTTCCGGTCGACCGGTCCGGTCGACCGAAAAAACCTGAGAGCAATTTGCTCTCCGTCGGTCGACCGGTCCGGTCGACCGACAGACATGCACAAACAGTGCATGTCCAGACACATCGCCGGTCGACCGGGCCGGTCGGCCGGAGTTGCCTGAAACAGAAAAACTGGGCTGGTTTTGAGTTAGAAAAATTTTGAGAAATATTTTAAAAATACATATAGCTAAGTATTATGCAGAAAATAGTTTATACACATGTTTTATACAAGATTTTCAAGATATAAAGCTTTTGGTACATGTATATATAAACTAAGGCATAAAACTTAGAAATAACCATTTTCAAAACATAGGAAATATATGAAACAAGTGTGTGTGCAAATCCTAGAGCCAAATTTCATATACTCAAACTTTAACATTCTATTTCTTACAATGTTTCTAAGGACTTCAAGATCTTCAATAGGCTTCTTCATATAATCTTCAACACTTGTTCCTTGAGCCCAATTGGAGTTGACTTGAGTCCAAATCCTTGTATTTGTGAGAGAAGACTTCTAGAATGAATAGAAATCTGAAACACACTTAAACAATAAATGTTATTAGTACAAATAACTAATATGTTTTGTAATCATCAAAATACACTAATCATGGGTGATTGTAACCTTGGGCCAACAGAAGGTTCGGTGGTTATTGTCTAATGCAAGATTAGACAAATCGTACTGGGCTGAGGTGATTGTGTATGCTAGCCATCTCATAAATGGATCGACTGTGATAGGAGGTAAAACTCCACTGGAAATTTGGTCTGAAAAAGCTGCTCATGATCATGGTTTGCTGCGGGAATTTGAAAGTCCGACCTACTTCAGTACCAAAAATAGCAAGGTGAATCCGCGAGCAAAGAAGTTTACATTTTTGGATGTTAAGAGAAATATAAAAGGCTACAGGTTGTGGGACCCCAAAAATAAGAAGATCGTGTTGAGTCGGCATGTTACATTTGACGAGACTTCAGTGTTGAAGTCTACCGTCTCTCAGCACGTAGAGAGGACGAAAACCAAGGAAGTATCGCAGCAGGTGGAGGTTAATGCTACTCCACCATCTCCAGTTGGTTCGGTATCAGTAAAGACTTCACCGGATGTGACACCAGGTGGAGCTCATGTAGCCAGGGTTGATACTGAATAGGTTGAAGACATTGATGAGAATGTCGAATTGTTTGCAGCCATTGGAACTAAGGTAAAACCATGCACGTGGGTAAAGAGCATGAATCTCAAGCTTGTGACCACGACAAGCTCAAGTTGAAAGCTGCTGTTCTCCATGATGGCAGTGAGAAGGTTCATATGACTCAACCAAATAGGTTCGCTGCTGAAAATTCAGGTACAAGTGCTTGAGCTTGATGAAGCTCATTTCAATGAACTACGGTTGGCTTGATCCCTTGGGCAAGGTACGTAGGCAGCCATAAAGGCGCAATCACATTTGGTGATGTAACCCATATGAAGCTGTTTGGGTTCCCGAGAAGCAGATTGGGACTTCACGTAGAGGTGAAGAGTTGGACTTTACGTAAAGGTGAAGCATCATGATCTCGATAAACAGTTGATCTTCTGGTAAGAAGATAGTTAAGCTTACATAAGGGGGGTGTGTATCCAGTTGTTGAAGCAGATGATGGTGTTCGGTGTGCTCTACTCAGACTTAGTTGGACTATCAGCTGAAGACATGTAGACTGGATAGAGCCAGTCAGTTGGAGAATCAGTGTTGATTCATGATGAGTTCTTCATGAGATCATGTAGTTACTGAGTAGGAGACACGTTCGGTGATCGGCATGTATGGAAGTTCTCCTAAAAGTGAAGTGTAGGGAAGGCATGTGTGGTGCATCCCAGTTGATAGCTGAGCTACAGGTTCCAAGTCAAGATTGTGTGTCGATTTCGCCGAGATCGTGTGTCAATTTCATCCGAAGTGCTCAAGCCGAGATCGTGTGTCGATTTCGCTGAGATCGTGTGTCGATTTCGCCAGGTGATAGACTTGATTTCATTGGAGATCGGCTCAGATTTGAAAAAACTTCACCGAGGTGAAGAATTGTAGGGAGAGAGGAGATAGATGAGATAGAGGAAGATAGCACAAAGATCGGAAGATAAAGGGGCGAGAAACGGCGCATGCAGCAGGCTGTCGGTCGACCGCCCGGTCGACCAGTGTGCACGAGGTGCCCAAACGCAGCACGGTCGACCGCCCGGTCTACTGTTGCATGGAAGCGGTCGACTGCCCGGTCGACCGACTGAAAGGAGTCAAGTCTCGGTTGGAGATGGTCGACCGGCGCGGTCGACCGTGTCATGGGTTGGTCGCCCGTCCAGTCAACTGACATACGCGTTTTCTGCAGTCCTTTAAGGATTCGGATTCCTTTTCTATTTGGGATCGAATCCAATTGGGGTTTCCTAAAATCCGAGGACTCTGTGGGTATAAATAAGGGCTAGAGCCCTCATGTATTGTATCCCTGAAAGTTTCCTCAAGTATCCCTATTGTATTAGTTTGTATTGATTGTTGAATCAATAAAATCTCTCTCTTCCTTGCCCCGAGGACGTAGGCACGTTGCCGAACCTCGTTAAATACTGTGTTGATTGCTTTTCTCTATTGTTCTCTGTTCTTGTCATGTTGGGTACATCTCCGGTTGTATTTGCCTCCGCCTGGTTGGTGGATTCCTCAGAGAGATTTTTGTCCTGTGCACAACACGAAGAATTGTAGGGAGAGAGGATATAGATGAGATAGAGGAAGATAGCACAGAAATCGGAAGATAAAGGAGCGAGAAACGGCGCATGCAGCTGGCTGCCGGTGGATCGCCCGGTCAACTGGTGTGCACGAGTTCCACAAACGCAGAATGGTCGACCGCCCGGTCGACCGACTGAAAGGAGTCAAGTCTCAGCTGTAGACGGTCGACCGGCGCGGTCGACCGTGGCATGGGTCGGTCGACCAGCCGGTCGACTGACAGACGCGTTTTTTGCAGTCCTTTAAGGATTCGGATTCCTTTATTTGGGATCGAATCCAATTGGGGTTTCCTAAAACCCGAGAACTCTGTGGATATAAATAAGGGCTAGAGCCCTCATGTATTGTATCCCTGAAAGTTTCCTCAAGTATCCCTCTTGTATTAGTTTGTATTGATTGTTGAATCAATAAAATCTCTCTCCTTTGCCCCGAGAACGTAGGCACGTTGCCGAACCTCGTTAAATACTGTGTTAATTGCTTTTCTCTATTGTTTCTCTATTCTTGTCATGTTGGGTACGTCTCCGGCTGCATCAGTCTCCGCCTGGTTGGCGGATTCCTCAGAGAGGTTGTTGTCCTGTGCACAACAGAGGATAATACAATATTTAGCAACTCTCTCGTTCTCACTTCCTTACCTTGAAATCTCAAGCAATGTGATATCTATAAGGCAAAACTTTTAAGCCCCTTCATCACTTCACCCCACACATACATCAGAATCATAGGGTGGTCTAATTGATTTCATTAGGGTGCCTATGATCTTCATAGGGTGGTTATGATCTTCATAAGTTGGCTATTGATGATTTCAGGGTGGCTAAAGATTTCATAGGGTGGCTAATTGATTTTGAGAAAAAATTTATAAAGATGACTTGATTTGTTTTTATTCATTAAAGACATACCAACACTCAGCAACCTAGTAAGCTCCACCGATTCTGCAGGAATCTCTCCTGATAACTTATTGGATGAAAGATCCAAGAGCAAGACAAAAGGGATGGTGGTTGTGTAATTGAGATATTTCCCTTTCATTACCACGGCCAAACTCAAATGAAAGCTTTTGGCCTCAGCTACAGAGGCAACATCATCATAATAGCTGGCAGAGTTGATTCCTACATCACCCTTTGTATAAGAAAGCTCTTCTTGCATCTTAACTGTGTGGGTCATTGCAGCAAAATTATTGAAAGAACATGGTACTTTTCCTGATATATCATTATGTGAAAGATCTAAGATTCGAAGAGAAGAAATATTTAGATAACTATGACGTGACACAAACACGAGTTACAATAATATTAGGATTTCAATAAATAAACTCCTCTACGTCATGACAATTATTCAGTCGATAACCTATTAACATCCATCCATTTTCGATCCATGTTCAACTAGTCTAGACATCAAAAACAAAATATTGAATTTTCAACATATAAAAAATAATATATTGAATTTACAACATCATATATATCATGCAAATAGTTAATTTACTTTACCACTATCACGACACCACCACACACACATGAAGCATGGCACACTACCACATCACCACCATCACAAGCACAGTCGCACATCAAGTATGACACACCTCACCACCATCACCACCACCACACACACGCATATCAAGCAGACACACCCACACCCACACCCACACCACACCACCAGCAATCATAAACATGACGCGCACACACATCAAGCATGGCACACACACCAACAAACACACACACACACATCAAGCATAACACCCGCGCATGCACATCAAGCATGACACACTCAACCACCACCACAACACGTGCACGCGCACATCAAGTATAACACACCCAAGCACCATCACAACCACACACACACGCATGCACATCAAGCGCACACAACCATATCATGCCTCTCTTCTACTTTGGATCTCGCTATTTCCTATTTGACGGGTCGGCTTAGATAATATATGTCATAATAATAATAAATAGGCTATGGTTTATTCAAATAATTGGCATGCGTGAGAGAGAGGCATGTCACGGCTCACACATTAGGTGCATTCTCATGTTCCTTCTCCTGCTACTCTCCAACACTATAATTACGGTAACTATTTGTTTTTTCACGCATTATATCTTCACCATCACACACACACAAATGCCCTGCCGCTACCACCGCTACCACATACAAATCCTAGCTTAGCCCATATAACCATTTTCGCTGATTTAGAAATATCTTGATGAATAGATAAGTATTTTACTACAATAGTCTACAACTGTGTGTGCGTATGCACACACACATCTCTCTGTGTGTGTGTGTGTGTGTGTGTGTGTGTGTGTGTATCTAATACTAAAAAATATCCAAACCCTAAATAGCTCAAATCCTTCAATTACTGATCAAATTTCATCATTTATCCAATAAAAAAATCAAAAGCTGAAGCTGAACTAACCCTTTGTCTTCTATCTTGTGGCCAAATTTGACTCAGTCCCCATCGTCGTCGCCATTGTCCTGCCTTCGCCAGCGCCCGCCGACGCAGATCGCTCGCCGCTCGAGAATGGGAGTGAGTGGTGTGGAGATCACTCGATCAGAGAGGACAGTCTTATATTTGGGGGAAATCTTATGGTTCTACGGTTTAAGAGAGAGGAGGAGGGGACGACGGAGCGATCTGGAGCACAGAGGGGGAGGGGGATCGCGGGGAGGGGAGAGTGAAGCCGACAGAGGATGGGAGAGAGAGAAGGGAGGGATCGACGGCGGTTAGGGTAAAAAATTGATTTTATGACTGGCGCGATTTTCGAAATGATATTACACATCGGTTAGTCAAAAAACCACGTCAAAATTTTTTTAAACGTCAATTTTTTAAGAAACCGACGTCTAATTATTTATTTTGCACATCGGTTCTGCAAAGAACCGACGTCTAAAGTCCGATTTAAAAAATACAATTTTTCTTTGAAATTATTTACATACGTCTATATTCCAGAAAACTGACGTTAAATATTTTGATTACATGTCGGTTTAGTCAAAAATCGACATGGAATAGTTTAACAAATATACACCATAACTGTATAATCATTTTATTTTCAAAATTGTTACCGCATCTCCTTTTAATGTCGGTCCCGCCTTCAACCGATGTGAAAAGACCGACGCGAAATCCCTTTTCTGTTCTAGTGGATAGGGTTTGTCGGGAAGGAAATGTCTTTGGTATGTTGACTTAGGTGTGATCTAGAGTGATTCTAGGAGGATGTGATCTAGAGTGATTCTAGGAGGATGTGGAGTGGCAGAGATAACAGGAAGGTCCGGGAGCTATAGGCATCTCAGTTAGAGGCTTTCACTTGCATGGACACGTGTCAACATCTTAAAGATGGTCAATTTTTATCACTACACTAGACATTAAGAACATTTTGACCAGATATAATCATATGTCTGTAGTTAGAAGTTAAGTGTACAATAAGGGGGAATTTTCTTTTCATGACACCAAATTTCTGTATTCTTAATGCACGCATTTGCATGAATATATTCTTTATTGCTTTTTTAACAATGTAAGTTTTAGTGCATATTGCCCTTTTTTTTTTATATAAACTTGTTATTTACTTTTGGGTTTTGCTCAAAATGTATCCAGCCAGAATATGAGTCTGAATTGCTTCATCTCATCCATTGATCTTCTCTCATCCATTTATCCCTTTAGATTTGGACTCTGTATTTGACGTTATCCTCGGTTGATCTTTAACTTTAACTACCTAATTCACTAAAAACTGAATTTAACAAACTGGATTTAGGATCGTCCTCTTCTAACCAAATAAATCTAGTTAAATCTGAATTTAACTGATATTATTTGATTTTATCCTCTTTCTTCCCATGATTATCTTCTGCAAAATAGACATTTAAGATAAGAAATTTAGCAGATTTATTACATGATAAATGTGGAATGTAATAAAGAATAATGCAATAATTGTGTGCAATCACACCCCCACACCTATCTTTTGCTCGTCCTTGAGCAAAGCAACAAAACTAAACCAAAGATTATTAGACCACTTTCGCAGGTCACGCAATTACACTGAGCTTGTGCAACAAGCCGTTAAACCTCTAGGTATCCCTAGAGGACGAGTTTTATCTCGTGAGGGTTTTCAGTGGATTATAACCACAAAATCCATAAAGAAAGAGAAATAAAGAGTTAGTATTTTCGAAAAGCATTTTGAAAGAGAAAAATATTTGAAATATAATTGTAAGATTTAAGTAATCTATAAGTTATAGGAAAACTGAATTTTTCATTCCTAAACTTAGTCTCTATTCAAAAATTTGTTATCAATCAAAGAAAGGAGTCAAATTGTACTTCTCATCTAGTCTTTACTTTACCCTAAGTCATATGCACTTTGTGACCGTGAAAATTTTGACTAAGGGTTCTTTAACTCTAACTCTTATGCCTTATTTATATATATATTTGGTGGTATCATTCCTTAGTTCATTAGGCTTTCTAATCTGCCCATGTAACGAGCCTTTAATCGATGACTCCCAAACCAAACGGTCTTAGGGCACCGGGTGAGAAAACACCCCAAGGACTTAAGGACTCGAGCAAATAAGGCCACAAAACTAAGGATTTTATTATATAAACCACTTTTAGGCGTGAATACTTATGCTTTATTAGGCACAAATACCCAGCTTAATCAGAGGAGTTATATATATATATATATATATATATATATATATATATATATATATATATATATATATATATATATATATATATATATATATATCAAACTTATCTAATCATCTTTCGCATAAATACTAAGGCTTGCTTAAGCCAAAGCACCTAGCTAATCAATAATTAGATTTGTTTATCTTTTATATATTTTTCTTTCTTTTTTTTTATAAGGCATAAGAATATTTATTTTTGAACCCTAAGTGTGTAAGTGTATGAAGTGTGCATATTTCTTCAAGGTAAAGATCAAGAATAAATTACTTTCACAAACTTTCTTCCTATCTTTAGAAATCAAACAAATAATTTTATTTTTGATCAAGTATAAGAAATCCTAATTACGATTTTCCTTTTCCTTAAAATTGACTTAATTTCTTACAAAAAATATGTCAAAATATTGTTTCTATTTTAAAAAAGTTTTTAAAAGTAAAGAAAATTTTAATTTTTTTTAATAAAAAGAAAAACCTAAGTTATGTTAGAACCCTCCCCCACACCTATCTCATGCATTGTCCTCAATGTATGAATTAATGTATAGATGCATGAAAAAGAAGAAAGGGAAGGAAAATGTTACCTTAAGGTGGTGGTTCCGGTGGTGGTCTGATTGGTCCACGAAATGCGGCCCAATCGACTTTTCGTGGAGTTCAGAGGAACCCACCAAAAATTTCTCTAATATAACCCATTAAAATGATATATACATGAATGATTTTTGTTAAATATTTTACCCCATCTAATTTTCAAATTCCATAATTAATTTCAGAGTCAATTTTGTCAACCGCCTTGTCCCAAAATAGAGTGTGAAAAGATAAAATGATTGACTTGGACTCAGGAAGTACTGGAACTAATACCGACTCAGGAAAGTGACTTAAGTCAAGTAAAGATTCAGAAGTCGAGATTGGCTCAGGAAGTGAGCCCAAATCAAGAAGTTGAAACTCAAGTCCACATTCATTTTCCTACAATGGAATGTGACTTAATATTAGTGATTCAGGTTCAAGAATGACAGGTGTGGGAATCAAAACTGACTCTAAAATAATACTCAAATCGGGTAACAAAACATGAGTCAATATTGATTGGGGAATTTGAACTGGATCACAAATTTGAGAATCTATGTCACATTTCTCATTGAGTTCAATTTCATAAAATTGAAAACTTGCCAATTTGTCAATGGGACTTTCAAAATTATAAAATTGGTCAAGTTCAATATGATGATCATCAAAGATGGGCGATTCAATTTCATTATGAATTGATACAAGATCTAATGTTGACTCGGGAAATAGATTGAAATCAGGTGAAGACACCGGAGTCATAATTGAATCAGAAAGTAGAATTGAATCACTAAGTTGAGGTTCATGAACATATTCATTCTCAAGTTCTATTTCAGGAAAGGAATAACTTGTCAAACTATCAATATCATTTTCAAAATTTAGAGTTTGGGCAAGTTCAAATGATTGCGCTGAAATAGAACCTTGTTTTTCAAAACAACATGACTCTTCAGCTCTAACAGAATGGTTAACGACATCAAAACTAGCCAAACAGTGAGAACGTAGAGTTTGGACCATCATATCTATGTCATGATTACGAGCGTTTTGATCCTGAGTCATAGCTTCAAGCATCTTTTCGTAGTTGGTTGGTTCATCGTTTTGTTGCTATTGGTCTTGAAAAGATGAAGTGTTGTTTTGGAATTGATGGTGAAATTGTGAGTCCATCAGATTTTGTGATTGTTGTTTGGACTCACGCATACTCATTTCCAAAATTGATGGTTTTCTGTTTTGGACTGGTGGAATTGAGTATGAATCTTTAAAATATTGTGGACAAGATGGATAAGGAGGACAAGTTGGTTGAAAATTGGACTCGGGGGAGGTGAATCCCCATTGACTCTGTGAAGAGTTGAAATTATTATGGAAATTATGGTTATAAGATTGGGGCATGGGTTATATTGATTCGGATAAGACCAATCTGGCACACTATGTTGGTTAAAGTTATGATATGCCGGGTTGGTAATATCCGAAAAAGAGGTTGGTGTGTAATATGGATTACCATTAAAATTGGAAAAATTGTTGTTATAAGCCATATTACACAATAAAATACAAACAAAGAAAAACAAACAAATAAAAAAAATTCTAAACTAAGTTAGGATAGACCTTGGACCTAGACGACTCCTAACTGGTTAGACTGTCCGCAAGAGGTATAATGCAGACTTTGACCACAAGCTAATCAGCCAGGTCAGGGCAAGATCGGTGAGAGGTTATCCGTCAAAGACGTTCCTTAATTAAGTAACCACCAACCTTCGGGCTTTCGGCCCTTAATCCCCTTCTTAGACACGGATTTGGCAGGAGTCAAATTCTAACACCTTCCCCCTTAGGATAATCTCGTAATTGAGTCCGAGATGTCCCTAGGGCCAACGTCTACTCATTTTTAGTTAGGCTTGGGTTAGTGAGTAAGGAGATTGTTTGTGGTCTAAGGGAAGGTAATTACTTCCCATCTTATCTTGTTTATAGGACATGCCCGTAGATCAATTTAGTGCAATGTACAAGAATATAGAAAAAAGTAACATTCAAGCAATAATACAAGAATGAACCTTATACTAAATGCTATGCACACATACCTTGGCTCCAGCACTCTTCAACAGTAAATAGAAAATGAAATGAAATAGACACGTGCTTAAATGCAAAGTTTAAATTATTTTTAGCATTTACAATCAACTTTTTACTATTGTGTTAAAATGTATATACAGTGAGTCAAACAGGAGATAAATGCTACAGAAATTCAGATTTTCAATTCAACCAACCTGCAAAAATACAGGTTAGTAGTTAAGTCAGTTTTGCCACTAGAATGTAGCAAATCTGAGGGCTTCTGGGGTCTGCTTTCTTGAGCAGAGTCCAGGGCCACTTATACGTCCACTGCAACAGATATTCCTTATTGTTAAATCTGTAAAAAAAACAAAGAAAGTTAACAAAAAATGTATACTTTTAAAGAGAGTAACTTACCGTCCCTCCCCAGCAACGGCGCCAAAATTTGATTGAGCTTGAACTTGAACACAAAATACAGATTTCAGATTTTAAGATTAAAGAGTGCAAGTAACTTAATTCTACCACAATAGCAAGTGGCTATGCGGGTCGTGATCCACAAGGAGGGACTAGCGATGAAAGCTTTTCTAGAAAGTTTTCTTTTATGCTACCATTAATGGTTAAAGTTCTTCCTTAGTTTCTTAAAAAGAAAAGAAGAATAAATTACAATGAAGTTAGGCAGAAAGTGAGAGATTGGGAAGATGAAGAAACCAGAATTGGATATGTACAGAGAAATGGAAAAGGAGTGATTAAAAGAAGTGGGTGTTGTTGGTGTTCTAAACTAAATAATTAAAAGAAAGACAACCTAAAAATTACTTACCTCTTCAGTACTCATATACCTTGGATCCGTTGCGACGACTTACCTTGTCTTTGAAGGCAATCAAGCATGGCGTATAGGATCTTCCCCATTCTTGATCTACACTACGAATAAAAGGGCAAACTATACTAGCAAGAGAAGGGTTGTTCATCATCATAGGCCATCAAGGGCACTTGCAACGGCTAAGCAGTCTTGAGGCTATCGGATTCTCTTGGATTGCAACACATCAGAGGAGAGTAAAAGAAAACAAGAGTAAAGAAAGAAAAAGAAACTTTGATTCGATTCAAATAATAATAAAAGAAGAGATCACTTACACTGGTGTCACCTGCAGTACAAGCTTACTCTCATTCCTCCATGAAAGTCATCTCTCCTCTCAATTACATAAAGAAAGTAAAAATTACATAAAAAGAAAACTAAAAACCTAAGTTATAAACTACAAATTATCCTAAGTTCTATTCTCTGCTTGGTAGTCCCTTTTGCCTTTGAGTGCAGGTATTTATAGGAGAAATGTAGAGGGTAGAGGAGTATGAAGATAAGTAAAGATGACAATTTCTGAACTCCCCTTATCTCCAAACTTGATTTGATGTGGATATTCAGTTCTGATCTGCAGTTTAGTGGCGTATTGATTGCTAAATATCACTTATCAAATGACAGAATTAGAAATAATGATCAACTTAAGAGTTGTAGCCCTTTAAGTTTTCGTTCTGGATCATCTTGAATCATCAGATTTGAGGTCTGGTAGAGAAAGTTATAATTCAAATACTAAAATGTATCCAGCCAGAATCTGAGTCTGAATTGCTTCATCTCATCCATTGATCTTCTCTCATCCATTTATCCCTTTGGATTTGGACTCTGTATTTGACGTTATCCTCGGTTGATCTTTAGTTTTAACTACCTAATTCACCAAAAACTGAATTTAACTAATTGGATTTAGGATCATCCTCCTCTAACCAAATAATCTAGTTAAATCTGAATTTAACTGATATTTATTTGATTTTATCCTCTTTCTCCCCATGATTATCTTCTACAAAATAGACATTTAAGATAAGGAATTTAGCAGATTTATTTCATGATAAATATGGAATGTAATAAAGAATAATGCAATAAATGATTATCCTCTCTTGCATGTTTCTAGGTCCATGACATGAAATAAAGAAGAAGACCCAAAATCATGATTTAATTGGTGATTAAAAGCCTACAAGAATAATCATTGACTTTGGATGGTGGTTTCATCAAAATCGGGGGCCCAAATCTAGAAACTAGGACATACAGCCGACAGAGGTCCAAGAGAGGGTGCGCAGCAGGCGGCGTCATGTGCGCCACCCTAGCATTATCGCGGTGTTGTGGAGCCGCGCTCTAAGATTTGACATGCGGCTCCATACCTGTACCATGGTGCCCCCTTTCGCCTATAAAAGCCTTGGGATTTTCAAAACTGAAGCAGAAAAAATTTTGAGGAGTTTTTCTTTAGTTTTAGTGTAGTTTTAGAATAGTTTCTTCTTCTTAGGGTAGTTTAGGTTAGTTCTTCTTTTTCTTCTTCTCTGTATCTTCCATTTCTTGTAGATTTTGTAATAGGAAAGAGAGTAGTATATGAGAGGAAACCAAGAGTGCTTGTAATGGAAGGTGATAATTTATGAAAGGTTCTCTTTTTATCTCTCATTATTTTCTTCTTTCTAACTCCTTTTACATATTTAGCTAATTTTTTCTCATGGCAACTAACTACTAACCTCTAACTTGCTAACTTCTTACTTGATAATCTACATGAATTTGATAGCCTCTACTTGGCCTTGCTCTTGCAAGTATTGATGACTCATGATGATGGATTCTAACACTCTAACATCCTAACTCTCTAACAAGATAACATTACTTTATTCTATGCTTACTCTTGTTTAGTTTTGATGGTTTAAGTGTAGTTTGCACTTGTTTTGTTGAGTTTGGATGTGAAAGCTATCTTATGTGTTATGCTTTGAAACACTCTTAAACCAAGGACTAGTGATGGGTAAGGATACATGTGAGACAACTATACTAAGAGGTTAACATAGTTAGTAGAGCCATTAGTAGTTAGTAGACATGAGTTTTCTTTCTCCTTTTACTTTATTTTAGAAATTCTACAAAAATCACAAATACCTTCTTTTCAATGTTTCCCACTTCTTTGTTTTCACCGTACTCTTCTCTTTTCATTTCTTTATTTTCTTTTCTTTTCATTCTTTCAAATATTGAAAAACTTTTAACACACACGTGAACATTCCGGTGAAGCTGTTATCGCTTCCCGTCCTTGTGGATTCGATCCGTTTAGCCTCTATGCTATAACGGAAGTATCGAGGAAGCCAAAGCACGCTCTTTTAACTATTGATTTCAAAACATAAACTTTTCGTGTACGGTTTTCTTCCGATCAATAGGTTGGGTCCAGTTAACATAGACTTGAGAAATTATCTGAATACAAAGCGAAAGTTTTGCTTGGAGGAACCCGCTCACATCTCGCCGTCGCAGTGCGAACAAATAGGGTATCAACTTATGACACTACATTCCGTCAATTGTTTCCTAAGAAAGGTCCAAACAACTGCTACTCTAAGTCATCGATCGGTATTCGACCGAATATACGCCCAGACTGCTGAGAAGACCAAGCCATGAAAAAAGAAGGCATCAAAGGTAACCTATCTCGCAGCCGCCTATGTTAACATGATAAGCAGAGGGAGGGATCTTTTTTGGTCCCGAAGACAGAGACGAGGAACTTCATTCCTCCAGCCAGCTCCTCCGGCTTCTGACTATTGCCCCGACTTGAGTCAGGTTCTGGTGAACCAAGAGAGTTCCTTCCAGAGTACTCGCTCTAGGGTAGCAATACCCTATGATTATGGACAATCTTCTTCGTCAATTGGAGCTGTGTCACCTACACCATTGAGAAATCTTTTCCAATGATCGGATGATGAGGAGGAAGCTAGCGGATATGCTTCTTCTCTCACAATCAGCTCGGTGCGGAAGAGTCTCTTGTCTACTAACATGGCCAATAATAGTGATAATGACCTCCATCAACGGATGAAGGTATAAGAGCAGACTTCTACGGCTCAGCAAGAAGCCTTGGATAATATCTAGCATATGCTCGCTCAGCTCCTCACTAATTAGAATACCGATGATACTGATAGCAATCATAACGATGATGAGCATAACGATGACGAGCGTCCTAGAACTGAGAAGTCGAATGAAAGCTCCTCAATTGATACTGAGGTCATTAAAGGCGTCCAGGCTTAGATTGCTTCCTTATCCCAGAGGGATGAACTGAAGAAAATGGGGATGACTCATCCTTACCCTCTAGAGTGGGATTCAGTACAATATCCACAGAATTTCAAGCCACCTACGTTGCATACGTATGATGGCGAGGGCTCGCCCAATCAAAATATCTATTACTTCCGGTCTCAAACCGATAATGTGATAAATAATGATGCCATCATGGCATCATTGTTCATAGACACTCTTAAGGGGTTAGCCTTTGACTGGTTTAGGAGCCTGCCTATCGGCTCCATCAATTCTTGAATTGACCTATAAACTCGGTTTCTCTTTCGATTCTACAAAAGACGATACCGAGCTGAATATGGACAAGCTCTGAGTCCAAAAAGGAGGAGAATCTGTGCGGGAATACATTGACAGGCTCCGTAACCTTTCTCTCATGTGCCCTGCAGGCAGCCGTTACCCATATTACTCCAGACATGTTGACATAACTTCTTGGACAGAATAGAAGTTTGTATGGGAGCTGTCAAAGCCCATACATGGAAGGAGTTTGTTGAACAAGCTGAGATAGCCGAAAAATTGGCTAAAAAATCTGAGCCTTCGTTCCCTAAAAACAAGTGGGGAGTCAATCTAAAGGGCGTGATACAACCCAATGTTCTCAATCGAAGGGGAAAGAGACCATGGTCGGTTAGCTATCAGCAATGGCACAACCAAAGAAGAAGAGTAACACCAACGACAATCAGGAATTTAAATTCCCACCATAGGTGTACTTTTTCAAGATGAGCAGGTAGTGACAATCTTTCATGTGCTACACAAGGGTAACAAGCTTAAGTTACCTGAAGCTCGACAACCTAATGAAGTGGGGCGTACAACTGATACAAATTACAGCCTCTTTCAAAGGATGGTACATCACCTTACAAGCAGATGTTATATCCTCAAAGATAAGATCCAAGCCCTAGTATATGCTGGATTCTGACTCTCAAATCAAAACAAAAGAAAGTTACCACCAGTATTATCACGCCCGCTTCCCAAAATATATAAAAATAGAGTCACTACGAGAGTCGACGACGTATATACGTGAGGAGAATACCCCACGTATACATGCTAAGCCTAAAGTAACCTGAACAAACTATAAAAAAACTACCATGATAAATCAATATCACTGTAATAACATACATAAATGTCCACACTAGATATCATATGATTGAAGGAATAAAATAAGCAATGAGTCTGATATATCGAGAATCAAAGGAAAATAACAGAATAAAAGAAGGTAGAAATACCAGAATAGGTAGAGAGAAACTCCAGCTCTTCGCAACTTAGTCTCATCGAACACCTGAACAAGAATAAATGTCCAATATTGGACGTACAAATCTAGAGTCATCAGGAAGCGATCTAATGAGTGTGTAAGAAAAAAAAGAAGGTGCTCGTGTATATAAACAGTGTGTACAAAAGATAACTATACTGGAATAAGACAGAAATAACATATGATACATAAATAGAAAATAATAAGTTAGACAGTAAAAAAATCAAATGTCCAATCAAGTCAGGTGTCTATCACAGTCTGTATATATATCAGGTGTGGGTAGGATAACTCATGCTAGGGTCCAGTGTACAATCAAATGTCTATTATAACATATATATATATATATATATATATATATATATATATATATGTTTAGTCTATAATATCAATATAATATTTCAGTTTTATTATCAATTAAGTCAGCAAACACTAATTGCCACCTGTAATTGACGCATCCATACTATGTTTATCACACGTGTCAATCGAAGTCCTATGTCATTGAAATCAGTAGAAGAGATATTGTCATTGTTTTAGGTAGGTTCCGTACATATCCGGAACCACGGCCCAATCACCTGGAGCTGAATCAGGTCCTACCGCTAGGTGATCAATAACAATAACAATATGAACAATATGAGATGTCAGTCATCCTCCAGAACCCTGCAGTAGAACCGTATCTCGGCTGCGCAGCCTGTATCCTAGGTCCGCCCAAAATACAGACGTTGTCTACTCCATCAGTTTCCCTAATCCCAGTGTAAGTTGTCAATTTATATTATTATTTTATAACAATCAATATCCATATTATTTCGACTACTGGGACAATACGGTGACAGTAACAATAACAATGAAGTAACGATAACAATGTGGACAATAGTAATGTGTAAATGGTAGAACAATAGAACAATGCATATGTTACGGTCTGACAGTAATTTCCTAGTAACTTTCAATAATATGAATTAATATAATAATAAATTCAGATACTGCTTAATAGACAGTCTCATCTAGAACTGGTCAGTATCTCAACCATCTGCACTAGGATACAATAGTAACTGACCCATCAACTCATAGTCTCAATATAATCATCGTGAACATCAAGTATCAATTCATATCAAAGCAATCCGGTACAGTAACCCACAAGTCTAATAAATCAATAACCAGTTCTCTCATTGCTACCAGTCTGTTCTAATCCTCTAAATTACCAATAACCAAGATCAAACAATAACTCCTATCAACTCTGAAGTACAATACCACCGGTACCAACAAAATTAATTTCATAATAACTCTATCTCTATAGCTGAATAAATCAAGAACCAATCATGAAAAGTAGCCTACTGATTATCCTTGATCAACTTAAATCAACAAATTCTGAATTATAAATAAGGAGTAGAACACTCTCGAATAACATGTGATTTAAAGTAGTCTACTTTGATACTCAGCATCAAAGTGAACCATCAATATTCTCAAAACCTAACAAATAGATGAATCCTGAAATAATTACTCCTAACAATCCAAGATCAGTCTTATCGTACACATCGATATCAACAGTAGGATATTCATACTTCCGATCATACTCCAACCATTATCAATATCATCTAATTGTTAATTAATATCTGATATGAAGAATATAAATCCCAAATTAACTTTAACTTTAAATAAGTCCATGTACTGATCCAAGCATCAAGAATTCTAATCTTTTAATAAAGTAAGATCACATCTAATATGTCCTCAAATACCCGAATAAATTCTTGATTGAATTATCACCGAATAAAGGAATATCAAGGTTGATAATTATTCAGATAAAATATAGATCTTAAACCACAATCACGAACTAATCTAACATAAGATCAATCTAGTATACAGTCCAAGTTCCTTTAAAACTAGTCTGAGTCTGAAACGGTAATCATCTGTATATGAAATGATATAAGTGTAATATCTCAATGTCAAAATACTAGGTCCATACACATTTGATGCTTAAATATAAACTAATCTAACTAATTAATAGATCAAATCCAGTCACAGTTTAGGTCTTCCAATACTAGGCCTAAGCTAACAGCGACAAACTACTAACACATGAAATGACGCTGATATAAGGTCATATTAACTACACAAATATGGTAAATACTGACACCTCATGGAGTGATACAGGTAATTAAACTAGTAGAATAAATCAGACAGTCACATGTAATAATACAACATATAAACACTACTGACATTGGTAAATAGAGAAAATGATACAAGAGCAAACACTCGTATGAAATGATGCGATTTTGAAACCAAATCACCGTCTGGTCTTCATTGCATGAACGGTATGAATCTCCGGATCATCCCATGGGTCAGTTTTCGAATTGCCAATGTATCGGGTCCATAATGAACATAAATTCAGATCGGGTCTGGGTCTTCTGTTACCGGGTTTGGAGTGCACGAACAGGTCCGCATTGGTATAACATATAACCAAATACATATAGCCACACATGCACATAAATGCATATGTACACACCCCTATACATATACATACATACATACATATATATATATATATATATATATATATATATTATATATATATATATATATATATATATATATATATATATATATATATATATATATATATATATATATATATATATATATATATATAAGAGTATATACATACATACACATAATCATGCATACACCTAGGCATACACAATACTCACACACTTATAATCATGCATACATTTATACATACATATATACACACTCTTACATAAACATATACAACAAATATGCACATCTCCATGCACACATAACACATATCCACAAATGTACCAATACATAATAATTTAAGCACACCCAATCACAAATGACACATATATAAATACATACATAATAACATAGAAATAGAGAGTGATTGAGGTTTTATCTGCACACAAGAATACAGAATTTCAGAACTACAAAATAAAGAGTGCAAGTAATCAACGCTACCGTAATAGTAAGTGGCTATACTGGTCGTGATCCACAAGGAGGGACTAGCGATGGAAGCTTTTTAGCAAGTTCTCTTTTAGGTTACATAGAATAGTTAAAGATCTTCTATTAGTTCTTGGAAAGAAAAAGAAAAATAAGTTAAAGTTAAGTTAATAAGAAAGTGGTAGATTGAGAAGGTGGAGAAAATAGAAATAAGTTTATACAAAGAAATTAAAAGAGTGATAAAATAGTTAGGAGATTGTGGTGATCTAAAATAAAGAATTAAAAGAAAAAAGCTAAAAATTACTTACCTCTTCAGTACTCATATACTTTGAATCTGTACCTATGACTTACCTAGTTTTTGAAGGCGATCAAGTATGGCGTGTAGGATCTTTCCCATTCCTGATCAACACTATGAATAAAGGGCAAACTAAACTAATAAAAGAATGATTGTTCATCACCATAGGCCATCAAGGGTACTTGCAATTGCGAAGCAGTCTCGAGGCTATTGGATTCACTTGGATTGTAACACATCAGAGAAAGGTAAATAAAAATAAGAGTAAAGAAGAAAAAAAAACTTCGATTCGATTCAAATAACAATGATAGAAAAGACTTACTTACACTGGTGTCACCCTCAGTACAACCTTGCTCTCATTCTTCCATGAAACTCGTCTCTCCTCTCAGTTACATAAAAAAAGTAAAAATTATGTTTAGACACATATATTGCATAAATATTATTACATTCCTACATATATTCTGTAATGAATATTGCAAATAACTTGTCTTATTGTTCTAATTCATGCAGGGTATGATAGGAAGAAGATAATCATGAAATTATCTAATTAAATTCAAAGTTCAAAAGAAAGGGGATCGATTCAAATCTAAAGGTTCTAGAAGCTATCTTATCTGAAAACTGGATATATCAGATAAGATAATATTATCTAATTTCAAGAGAAAAATGGATTGTTTGAAGGCCCTATCTATTTCGCTGAAGATAAGTGAATATCTTATCAATTCTAGAAGATAAACTGAAAATCAAAGAGGATAAATGAATAGAGAAAAGATTAACGGATGAGATGAAGCAATTTAAATTTGGATTCAGGCTGGATACAGTTTAGCATTTTAATCATAACTTTCATTACCAAAGGTCAAATCTGATGATTCAAGATGCTACAAAAAGAAGACTTAAAGCTACAATTTTCTGTTGATCACTCGTCCCAATTCTATCATTTAATAAGTGATATTCAGCAATCAACACGCCAATAGGCTGCAGATTAGAATTGAATTTCTGGAAAAATCAAATTTAGTTTGGAGATAAGGGGAGAATTCAAATTCAAAAATATCCAGATTTTCTTGTCTTCATACGCTTTCTATCCCTCTAGTTTTCTCCTATAAATACCCTCATACCTCGAAGGCAAAAAGGGCACCATCTCAGAGAGAGAGCTTTACTTTAGATTTTTCTTTTCTTCTTCAATGTAATTTTTATTTTTCTTTTATTTTTCTTTTTAGCTTAGGTTAGAGAGAGTTATATGATTAAAAGAGAGGAAGAGTTATTGTAGAGTGACACTATTATAATTTTTTCTTCAAGACGCTTATATTGAGGTGACAATCAATGGAGGTTTCCCACTTTTCTTCGTTGTGCTCAATCTCGCCGAAGCCTTTCTTTCCTTTATTCTTTCTATTACTTTGCTTTACTCGATGCTAACGTAAATTTCATTTTGATTCAACAGTAGAGGTAAATATTCTTCTTTTATTTCTTTTATTTTTGATTTTTGCATCAACACTTTTCTTTATCTCTTTTTGTTTCTTTTTCTTTTATAATTAAAATAAAACAACACCACCATCTCTTCTTCTACCATCTTCTTCTTAACTTAATTTAAATTTTTATTTTCTTTTTGTAAACTGAGAAGATAAACATTAACTAGTTTTTTTGTAAATTAAAAGAAGAAACTTACATAATGCTTCCATCGCTGTCCCTCCCTTTGGATCACGACCCGTTAGCCCTAGGCTACAAGGTAGAATTGAGGACCTAGCACTGTTCCTAAAATTCTTTATTTTTCTGTACAGGTTTGGCTCGATCAAAATTTTAGTGCCGTTACCGGGGAGGGACAGTAAGTTTTCTTTCTTCTTGATTTACTTTAACAGTTTTACTCTTTTCTTGTCTGTTTTGATGTACAGAGGCTAATACAGAAAACTAGGAGCTGCAGTGGACATATTGCTACTCTATACCTCTGCCCAAGAAGGTAGAGCATCAGAGCCCACAACTGTGGTGAACTACTAACTGTAGTCTCTTGCAGGTTGCTTTACATAGATTAGCTCTCTGTAGTTATTAGTTTATCTGTTTAACTCACTCTGTACATATTTCTAATCAACAGTAACTTGTTGCTTTGTAAATGCTAAAAAACGTTTAGACTCTTGCATCTTAGGGTATTTGTTTATTTTTTTCTTTACATTACTGTTGAAGAGTGCTGGAGCAAAGGTATGTGTGCATTGCATATAATTTAGGAAATATATTTTGAGTGTTCATATTGCTTGAATGTTACCTTTTGCTTTATACTTGTACACTGCACTAAAAAGACTAAGAGTATATTCTTAAACAAGATAAGGTGGGGAAGTCATTACCCTTCCTTAGCCCAAAAACCATCTCCTCACTCACTAACCCAGCCTAACATAAAATTGAGTAGACGTTGGCCCTAGGGATATCTCGGACTCAAATAGGGATTGAACTAAGGGGGAAGTTATTAGAAATTGACTCTTGTCAAATCGGTGTTTAAGGTTGGGGATTGAGGGGCGAAACCCTAAAGGCTGGTGGTTTGGCATAATTAGGCCCGTTGCTTAGGCACGGATACCTCTCACCAATCTTGCCCCTATCTGGCCGATTAACTTACGGTCAGGTTCTACAATATTCCTCCTATGGATAATCAACAGTTAGGAGTCGTCTAGGTCTAAGCTCTACCCTAACATAGGCTAGATTTTCTTTTATTTTCTTGTTTGTTTATTTGTTTGTTATTGTTTGTTCATGTGAAAATGGATTATAATTACAATTATTCTGATTATAACTCAAATCCATATTTCACCCCAACCTCTTTCAATTCGGATATTACCAACCCAGCATTACATAACTCTAACCAATCAAGTATGCTAGATTGGTCTTATCCGAATCAATATATGCCCTAATCCCAGTACTATGAACAAGAATGGGATAATCATCACCACTCTTCACCGAGTCAGTGGAGATACAACTCTCCCGAGTTTTACTTTCAACAACCTTACCAACAAACCACTTCATATAATCCATACCAAGACCAACCTATAGAAGAGAAATCTTCTTTAGAAAAGACATTTGAAGCCTTCCTTGAGTCTACACGACAAGTACAAATCATAGCGGACTCAATTCTCCCAAACAATTCCCAAATCTAAGATCCTTACTCTAATTTCCAAGTCCAACCACAACAAGAAGAACCTCTTGACTTAGGAAAGAATATGGAATTCATGATTCAGTCCCAAAATAATTGTATTCAATCCCAAACGGATTGTCTCAAATCTCTTAATAGGTTAGAAGCAAAAGTGAGTCATTTGGTCAACATAATTAATGATAGGAATGAGGAAACTCTACCTAACACATTTTCGACCACTCCTGATTCCCCTAACCATATTGACGAAGAATCATGGCATCTTGAAGATTTTAACCAAGATTCAATTTCACCACAAAACTTTGTACTTGACCAATATCAACCATTGATAAATTGGCAAGTTTTCATTTCAATGAGATTGAACTTGAAGATGAATGTAATACCGATTCCCAATATTGTGATTCAGTTTCACTTTTGAATCAATGCTGACTCTGATTTTCTTACCCGATTTGGACTTATTCCAAAGCCAACACTGATTCCTATCCCTGTAGAGCTTGAATATGAACCAACTATATTGGATAGTCATATTTCATTGTTGAAAAATAAATGTGAACTTGAATTCTATGATTTGGACCATACTCATGAACTAGCCCCTACTCTCGAATCTAAACTTGATTTGAGTTTTATTCCCGAGTCAGTATCGGTTCACATTCCTTTCATTGTTGAGCCCAAATCATCCATTCCACAAAATCACATTCCATTGTTGGACCAAGGTTTAGATCAATATGACTCTGTGATGATATCCAAGACTGGTCATATAACCGGAAAAAATTTCATGCTAGGATCTTACATGATCCAATTCATATTGGGGATTATAAATATATTAATAAGAAAGAGATGATGAAAGGTGGGTTTCATGAAAATCCACAATATCTAGATTGGGAAAGAAACGCTTGGCCGAATGAGACCACCACCGGAACCACCACCTTGAGGTGACAATTTTCCTTCCCTTTTTCCTTTTTCATGTATTATTGCATTTCATTCATACATTGAGGACAATGCATGAGTTAGGTGTGGCGGAGGGTTTACTAACATGCTAACTTTACTAATTTAAAAAAAAATCTTTCACTAAAACATTTTGAAAAGAAAAATAATACTTTGACTTATTTTTGTAAAAAATTAAGTTAATTTTAAGGAATAAGAGGATCATAATTAGGATTTCTTATACTTGGTCAAAATAAAATTATTTGTTTGATTTTGAGGTGAGGAAGAAAGATTAAAAAAATATTTTAGTCTTGATTTTTACCTTGATGAAATATGCATACTTTATACACTTACACACTTAGGGTTCTAAAACAAAGATTCTTATGCCTTATATAAAAATATATATATATATATATATATACATATACCAAAAAAAAAATCCTCTGATTAAGCTGGGTATTTGTGCCTCATAAAGCATAAATATTCACGCCTAAAGTGGTTCATATAAATAAAAATCCTTAGTTTTGTGGCCTTATTTGCTCGAGTCCTAAGTCCTTGGGGTGCTTTCTCACCCGGTGCCCTAAAACCGTTTGGTTTGGGAGTCACCGACTAAGGCTCGTTACATAGGCGAATTAAAAAGCCTAATAGAGCTAAGGGATATTACCACCATAAATTAAAAAAGAAAGAAAGAAAAATAATAAGGCATAGAGTTAATGAATCCTGAGCCAAATTTTCACAGTCACAAAATGCATATGACTTAGGATAAAATAATAGACTAGATGAGAAATACAATTTTAATTCTTACCTTGATTGAAAATAAGTTTTTGAATAAAGACTAAGTTTAGAAATGACTAAGTTTTGATAATCCTATGACTTATAGATTACTTGAAATTTTACATTAATACTTCAAATATTTTTTTCTTTCAAAATGCGTTTTTTAAAAAAAATACTAACAATTCATTTCTTTTTCTTCGTAGATTTTGTGGGTGCAATCCACTGAAAACCTCACGAGATAAAACTCGTCCTCTAGAGGTAACCTAGAGGTTTCACGGCTTGTTGCACGTGCTAAGTGCAACCGTGATTCCTACGAAAGTGAGTTAGCTTAGTTTTTCTTCTCTCTTTATTTTGCTCTAGGAAGAGCAAAAGATAAGTGTGGGGATGTGTTTACACACATATATTGCATAAATATTATTACATTCCTACATATATTCTATAATGAATATTGCAAATAACTTGTCTTAATGTCCTAATTCATGTAGGGTATGATAGGGAGAATATAGTCATGAAATTTATCCATTAAATTCAAAAGTTCAAAGGAAAGGGGATCAATTCAAATCCAAAGGTTCTAGAAGCTATTTTATCTGAAAACTGGATATATCAGATAAGATAATATTATCTAATTTTAAGAGAAAAAGGATTGTTTGAAGGCCCTATCTGTTTCGCTGAAGATAAGTGAATATCTTATCAATTCTAGAAGATAAACTGAAAATCAAAGAGGATAAATGGATAGAGAGAAGATCAACGGATGAGATGAAGCAATTTAAATTTGGATTCAGGATGGATATAGTTTAGCATTTAATCATAACATTCATTACCAAAGGTCAAATCTGATGATTCAAGATGCTACAAAAACAAGACTTAAAGGGCTACAATTCTTCTGTTGATCACTCGTCCCAATTCTATCATTCGATAAGTGATATTCAGCAATCAACACGCCAATAGCCTGCAGATTAGAATTGAATTTCTAGATAAATCAAATTTAGTTTGAAGAAAAGGGAGAATTCAAATTCAGAAATATCCAGATTTCCTATCTTCATACGCTTTGTATCCCTCTAGTTTTCTCCTATAAATACCCTCATACCTCGAAGGCAAAAAGGGCACCATCTCAGAGAGAGAGAGCTTTACTTTAGATTTTTCTTTTCTTCTTCAATGTAATTTTTATTTTTCTTTTATTTTTCTTTTTAGCTTAGGTTAGAGAGAGTTACATAACTAAAAGAGGGGAAGAGTTATGTAGAGTGACACTATTGTAATCTTTTCTTCAAGAAGCTTATATTGAAGGTGACAATCAATGGAGGTTTCCCACTTTTCTTCGTTGTGCTCAATCTCGCCGAAGCCTTTCTTTCCTTTATTCTTTCTATTACTTTGCTTTACTCGATGCTAACGTAAATTTCATTTTAATTCAACAGTAGAGGTAAATATTCTTCTTTTATTCTTTTATTTTTGATTTTTGCATCAACACTTTTCTTTATCTCTTTTTGTTTCTTTTTCTTTTATAATAAAATAAAACAACACCACCATCTCTTCTTCTACCATCTTCTTCTTAACTTAACTTAATATTTTTATTTTCTTTTTGTAAACTGAGAAGATAAGCATTAACTAGTTTTTTTGTAAATTAAAAGAAGAAATTTACATAACGCTTCCATCGCTGTCCCTCCCTGTGGATCACGACCCGTTAGCCCTAGCTGCTAGGTAGAATTGAGGACCTAGCACTGTTCTAAAATTCTTTATTTTTCTGTGCAGGTTTGGCTCGATCAAATTACATGAAAGGAAAAATAAAAATCTATACTAAAAAGTATGAAAAACTGACCTAAGAATCTATCTATGCTTGATCGTTTCATTTGCCTTTGAGATTGCAGGTATTTATAAGAGAAATGCAGAGGGTAGAAGAGTATGAAGAAGAAGGGGAAGCTGGTTATTTCTGAATTTGAATCCTCCTCTTATCTCCAAACTTGATTTGGTATGCATATTCAGTTCTGATCTATAGCTTGTTGGCATGTTGATTGCTGATTATAACTTATCAAATAATAGAATTAGAGATAGTGATCAACTTAAGAGTTGTAGGCCTTTAAGTATTCTTTCTGGATCATCTTGAATCATGAGATTTGAGTTTCGGTAGTGAAAGTTATGATTCAACTACTAAAATATTACCAGTCAGAATCTGAATCAAAATTGCTTCATCTCATCCGTTAATATTCTCTCTATCCATTTATCCCTTTGGATTTTGAATTTAGACTCTGTATTTGAAATTATCCTCGGTTGATCTTTAGCTTTAATCATTTGATTCACCAAAAACTGAATTTAACCAACTGGATTTTGGATCATTCTCATCTAACCAAAATAGATCTAGTTAAATCTAAATTTAACTGATATTTATTCAATTTTATTCTCTTTCTCCCTTTGATTATCTTATGCAAAATAAACATTTAAGATAAGAAATTTAGCAGATTTATTATATGATAAATGTGAAATGTAATAAAAATAATGCAATAAATGTGTGCAATTAGAGAAAAAGAGAGGGCATACTCATGGTACAGGAGGAGACATGGCCGGGAGAAGGCCGCCGTGGAGCTCGCTGGAGGAGGCGGAAGTCGCGGAGGGGGAAAAACTCACGGTCGACCATGGAGAGTTCGACGACAGAGGAGGCGGAGCAACGAGGATGTCGGGGTGCCGCGAGCTGCCGTCAGGGTCTCGCTGAGGAGAAAGAGGAGGCCGTATGGTGGGTTGGGGCTGCCAGCAAAGGAAGGAGGAGAAGATTAGGTTAGGGTTTTAGTTTTGGATTAGATGTTTATATAGGAGATGTTATTGGTTATGATTATATAGTTAGGATTAGAAAAATTTAAGATTAGATGGTTAGGATTAGGAGATAATGAGGGATTAGGTTAGTTAAGATTTTTATTTAATTAAGATAACTAAAGAATTTTCATGCCGCACTTAAGACATCGAGGCTGAGAAGTCGCAAACTTGGTTGAGACCGATGAATGTATTATTGAAATATCAAATAAAAATGTCTTTTATGACATTAATTTTAGAAGTAAAAGAGACACCATAAGATGAAAAAAATGAAGAGTCGTCAATTAAGAGAAATGAAGAGTCAACATCAATTGAAAGAAATGAAGAGTCATCATCATCAATTAGAAAAAATGAAGAGTCATCATCAATTTGAAGAAATGAAAAGTCACCATGAATTAGAGAAGTTAAAGAGACATATATGCATTATTGTCATTTCGTTTTTGATATTAAAGTAGATGGTTGGTATTCTTATAAGTATTTTTTTGAAGCCTATAAAATGCTAGTGTATATCTTTATATTTTCAAGGAAGAAAGAAAAGTTGAATAAGATCCATTCTCCACTTAAAATTTTAGATTATAGTATATTAGTACGTAGACTAGTATACACAATTGGTATCAGAGCCAATTCAATTTTTTTCCATTTTCTCTTCTCCTCATAACTCCACCAACAATCTCGTCAATCCACAAGTGCCCAAGTTATTGAAAGATAACTATAAGAGTTGGTCAATTCAGATGAATGCTCTATATGGTTCTCAAGAGTTATGGGAGCTAATCTTTGATGGATTCGAGGAACTCACACCACAGGTAGAAGCCGCCTACACCGCCGAAGAGAAGAAGGCTCTTAGAGAGTAAAACAAGAAGGATAGCAAGGCTCGTTTTTACTCTATCAAGGGTTGGACGAGTCTACCTTCGAGAGAGTTGCCGAAGCAACGACGAGCAATGAAGCATGAAAATCCTTGCTACCATCTATAAAGGAGTCGAGCGAGTGAAGCGAATTTGCCTCCAAACTTTGAAGGGCGATCTTGAAGCCGCTCAAATGAAAGATGAATAAAAAATCTTCAATTATTATTCACGATTACTTCTAATTGTGAATAAAATGAGGAGAAATGGAGAGAGGATGAAGGACATCCGAGTGATGGAGAAATTGCTCCGATCCCTCACATCAAAGTTCGAGCACGTGGTGGAGGCAATTGAGGAGTCCAAGAATTTGGAGGAGATCTCAATAGAGAAGCTTTTGGGATCTCTCCAAGTTCGTGAGTAACACATGCAAAAGAAGACTGATTCCATAGTATTGAAACAAGCATTAGAGTCAAAGTTGACTCTAAATGATCGAGGCTCACATAGTAGAGGTCGTGGTCGTGGTCATGGTAGAGGAAGGGGGACGTGGTCCCCAATAAAAACAACTCAAAATCAAGTGGAGTTTCAAAGTTTCAGAGGTCGAGGACGAAGTAATCGAGAAGAATTTACATCTGGACGTGGAAACAAGAAGAACGTCCAATGCTACATCTGTCAAAAATTTAAACATTATGCCTTGAGTTGCTAAAACAGAACTGAAGATCTTACCATTCTCGCCGAAGCAACAAATGATGTGGATAATAACTCTACTCTTCTTCTTACTCATGATGATTCAAGTGTTAAGAATGTGTTTGGTACCTTGACTCAGGTGCTAGCAACTACATGTGCGAAAGAAAGAACTTTTCATGAAACTCGCAAAAGGAGTTCATGGAAGTGTGAGCTTGGGAGATTCTTCAAAATTCCTGTTGAAAGGATGATAAGCCTGAGTATATTTTCGTTGTTATTATATTCCTAATATGAATAGTAATATTCTCAGCATCGGTCAATTACTCAAAAGGATATAAAGTTATATATGGAAAACAACCATCTTGGTTGGAAAATGCAAAAGGAGGTCTTGTAGCTTATGTTAAGATGACAAGGAACCCCATATTTCCCTTGCATCTAAACACGAAGTTGAGAAGTGTTTTAAGAACTCGTGAAGAATAAGTCATGAAGGTGGCATCTTCGCTTCGGCCATCTGAGCTTTAGCGGTCTGAAGGTACTATCTACAGCCGGCATGGTACGAGGTTTACCAACAATCGATCCACCAAGTCATACTTGTGAAGTTTGCATAATTAGCAAGCAAGCACGACTCCTTTTCCTAGTGAAAAGTCGGGGAGAGCGGAGGCACCATTACAACTTAT